>VZTT01041166.1:3083-24957 GCA_013400855.1 Buphagus erythrorhynchus | reverse complement strand
TCCAGCAAGTCTTGAGCAATAAGATGGTACAAAAAAAAGAGCCTGTAGTTTCTAATCCAGTAACACAAATTTCTACAGTTTTCACAGCTAAGACTCTCACAAAGAAGTAAAATCAAATAAAGAGAAAGTTAATTATTTCTGCAAAATTAATGGCCCATCTTGACAACAGGAGGACAAGATTTATTATTTTTTTTTTAAACTTTTTTTACAGTGGCAGAATTGGCTAAGACAAGGCTTGCCATTTATCACAATTTTAGCTGTTAAAATCTGTGAGTACACATCATGACCCTTGAAAGGATCCACTTCAGTTTACTGCTTTCTGATTGTTTTTTTCTAATATTTCCAAAATTTTACTGTGACATCTACATTTCAACATCACTGTTTTTGCTCACATTTAGCAACAGGGTAGTCTGTACCCCAATTCCACCCAAGACTTGCTGGATGAGCTGTGAAACATGAATGGTTTGTTTTCAATGACTTCTTTCTCCTTGATAAGGCCGCAGTGCATAAAAAAATAATGGCTCTTAGGATATGGCTCACCCATGTCTCTGTCAATTGTATTCTCCATGGCTGTTAGTACTCGCAAGGGCAACAGAGCATGTATTGCAGCCTACTCAAAAACACGCACCACTCCAGTCCCTCCCTTGAGAAAGGTGATGCTGGTGCCAAAGGCAGAGGCACTGGAGGTGTTTTCACACTGACAGTTCAAGCCCCCTCTTAAGAAACAAGTTATTTGTAGGCAGAAGACCCAGGTCTCTGTGCATTCCTCTGACAAGAATATGTGTGTGATTGCATAATTGTCTAGGGCTTTCAGAAGCATCCAGGAGTGCTGTTTTTCATGAACAAGCAGATTCTAGGTTTCCTGGGGTTTTTTGATTTCTTCATACAAAGAAACTAAAAAGCAGAAGCAGTCACCCTTACTCTCAAGCAATCCTCAGGCATCTTACCAAGAAGGTTCTGCCACCTTGAGCAAAGAAGTGTCATGGTCAAAGTCACTTGGAAGTGCAGAGACTCAGAGCAGGAGACACCCTAACTCCAGGGATAACCTGGAACAAAGAGCACCCTGGCTCTCACCCCGTCAGGAATGTCAGTTGGGCACGGTGTATAATCCACCTTGTCATCTGATAACAAAATGATCTCACCTGTTCAGTTTAATGTGTCACAACCCCACTCCTACATAACCGTTTTGTTTGGCCACCAGTAGTATTCAATCATTAATAAAGTTAAAAGATCCCATCAAAAGATAAACACATGCAGGGTAAAGAAAGAGGCTCAGGAGTTACTTCATGCTTTAACACACCTGTAAGCCAAAAAGTTTGTGAGTGACTGATGTGAAGACAGCAAGCACATCCAGGTAACTTGTATACAGGGTACACAAACTGGCTGTTGCTCCATGGAAAGGGCAATAAAAGAGAATTATATTTATTTAACAGCAGCTTTGCTCTGTCTTCCTACTCTGCCTTTTTTTAAGCATAAAATAGGATTATGATTTGAATTTTAAATGACTCCTACTCACACACACATACTCAAGTTGATGATTTCTTAATGTATTTATCATTCCAAATTCTCTAACACTCCCTACACTGCTCAGAATGTACATGAAACAAAATTCAGAAACATTCACCAAAAACATATCCTGCAAATTATTATCTCCAGAAACTCATGGCCTACAAGGTCATCTTCTGTTTACCAGAATACATAATATGATTGAGTAAATAACATAGATCCTCTGTGAGCATATTAATATAACAAATAAACAGATACATTTTGTCATTTATTGTCAAACCCTAGCCTTCCTACCCACTTTATCATTTTAAGTTAAATTAACAGGGCAGCACTGGGTTAACCCAGCCATCCCACCTGGCAGTCACTCTTGGGAAGATCACTAGAGAAACACAGCTCTGCTAATTGCATCTATTTTGCCAGACAAACCACAGCAACTAAAGCTAGCTTATCTATACTTAAAGCAGTTTCAAATCCATAGGGAAATGAAAATTTTCTGAAAAACACCACTACCCTTTTTTAAATGCTCAGGACTAAAGAGTTCTGGAAAACACAGTGAGCGTACTTGGGCTTCGTGGCTAGATATGAAACAAAATGAAACCACCTCAGCACTTCATGGGCCTGGGAAGTTGCATGATGCTCCCACCAGTCACTACCACAGATGATTTGAAACTTCCTTCTGCTGAAATCTCAAAATAAAGATGATTAACCAAATATTTTTCCCTTGCTGGGAACTGATTGACACAGATACTTTAAAAAATCCAAAATCAAAAACAATCAACTTTGTACTTTTTTGATCAACTGTTGCAATTTTACTTCTTAAAATGTACTCTCTGTACCTTTCCTTCCACGTAGTTTCTTTAGCCCCTGGCATCTGCCATTTTTTCAGTCTCAAAATTGATTCAGTCTCTTCCATTATAATTTACTTGTGAAAGGAAGCATCTGTAACAAGTTTTCTTATTTCTTATCACATTCTTATGATAGCCATCATCTTGAGAACACCTTGAATCCAGAAGACAGTAATTTTTCTGTATATACTTTAGTTAGAGCATCCTCATTTTTCTCATTATTCATTACCATTATTATCCAAAACATCATCATTTTAAAGTTTCCACCTCTATTACTTCCTTTATGATTTCTCTCATAAGCTTTCCATTGCTACTGCTGACTCAATATCTAATGCACACTCAATGTGAGGTAAAGCAGCAGCACTAATACAGCTTTTGTTTTGTTAAAACACGGGTGAATCAATACATGTTAGAGCATCCAGCCTCCCTCAGTCCCTATAGGATCGACCATTCACTTCCCGGGTTGCATGCCTGATGTTGTAAATGCTTCATCCTGAAGCAACTGGAGTTCGATTAGATAAAAGGCCCCTTTCAGCACCATGTTAGAGATATTAGAGCTGGGCTTGAGAGGCAGTTCCTGCTGAGAGCACTGAGCCTCTCTACACAAAGAGGCTAGCTGACATCCTGGAGGGCTTTTTGGAGGGTTGATTAGCTCAGGCACAACAGGAACATGCATGCGGCATCATCTGAAATGGTGGCATCGCTTGGCACACGGTGGCTTTCTCTGCCAAGCACTGACACCAGCAAAAAAGCCCAGCTCAGCCCCAGTCTGAGGGCTTGCAGCACCACCACCTTCACCCACAGCCCTCACCATCGAATTTGACTCTGATCATTTGGTCTCCACTACTTTTGAAGCGCCATCTATGATGGAACCACTGACGGACCTCATTCACTCTGATTCCAAATGTCCCCTTATTTATACACCAATACTAAAGCAGTCCTTTGCTGTTGAAAAATTACTATTAGGAAAGGGTTAGTGCATTTCAGTTCACACACAAAACAGTTTCTCCCTCCCTGAGCTGACCCTTAGCCAAGTTGAGCACATTCCCAGGCTCGCCTAAGTCGCTGGTGCCTGTGTGGCCAGCCAAACACCAAAACACAGCAAGGGGACCTGCTGCTTGCATCACTACGATTCTCTCCTGCCCAAGACAAGAGTAAGCTCTGCAGCACAAGTAACTACCTCAGCCATCCCCATGAAGGGCTGCTCTGCTGCACGTTTCTCTGTTATCATTCCTCAAGTCAAGCAGTGCTTCCTCAGCAAGGCCCCCTTACTGGAGCCATGGACAGAGCGTGAGCCTGCCTGCCACGGGAATGCTGGGCAGATCACAGCTTTCCACTGCTCCTTACTGCCACCACACCACTTCAACAATTCCAGCCTGCTCTGTTATCAGTAAAATTTCTGTATTTTCTGGATGGCAGAGGATGGTATGGGGAACGATTCTTAGCTGAGGGGTTTTGTTTTTTTTGTTTGTTTTGTTTTTTTTTTTTTTTAATGTGTGCTCAGATATCAGAAGAGATGCCAATAAATCTGCGGTGTTTAGAGAAGTGAAGCATCTTTCACTTTACTGCAGGGAACAAGACAGGGGGCACCACAAGATGGCACAATGGAGTGCTTCACACACATTTCTCTTTCAGCCCAAGTCAGAGAGCCCATTAACAGAAATGCTTATTTAGCTCCTGGAAAGCTGTTCAAATCTGCAGAGCAATTTCTACTTCAGAGGCAGCAATGAACAAATCCTGCCTAGAAGACAGGCAAGAAAAAAGTATCCTTATTTCAGAATTATTAACAACTAAGGCATGGACACTGAAAGATTTGCCTAAAACAAAAAGGGAAGATGAAGTGGTAAAGCTTGGAAGAGAAGCTTGGAGTAAAAGGGTCCTAATTCTGATGTGTGAGAAGAAACAACATAGCTTGGAGGTTTATCAGCAAATTAAGACAAAATTTCCAGACATAACTAAATTTGTTCCAACAGCTCTAGCAACACTACCACTACCACCTACTGGCAGTGTCCTAGCCCTGTGAGCTGTTTATAAAAGAAACATGAATCAAATTGTGCTTCTTTATAACCTGTGAAGCACAAAGAAAGACGGACACTTGCTATAACCCTGTCTGCAAGGAGCAAACAATCCAGCTATTTTACTAATGGTGGGATTTCAGAAGAAACTGAGACATGCTCACCTCTGGCCAGACATCAGCTCTGGCAGCAACAGGACCCATGGACACTCCATCTGCCAAGCCCTGTCACTGAAGTAGCATGGGATGTAGTCACCACTGGTGCAGACTGGGACTGTCCTGATTTACAGATTTTACATCTAAAAGTTTTGTACCGTAGGCTATTAACCACCAAGCTGCTTGTGGAGAGGCAGCCACCTACGGTCTGTGTGTACAGGACTCCCTTGTTCTAGCAACCAATCAGTCATGGAACAGAGTTTCATGGCATTGTGAGAGATGTCCAACACAGAGCACTTAAGGCAGCACAATCCCCTGCAGACTGCAAAGCTTCCTTGTCATCCTGCTCACCACCACACAATTCCCAACAACAAAAAACATAATGCTGTAAAACACTAAATACCAGAAGACCCACCTACCGTGTTATTTAAGTCTGCTCTGAGCCATAAAAATAGGAATCAGCAGCTGCATTTCAACAATTCAAAGTCCTCTCCATGGCACTGGACACAGCCAGGGCTGATCCCAGCCGAGGTAGAGGAGGGGAACAGGCTCAACCACATACCTTCACTTGTAGCTCATCTATGAGGGGTAACACCCCAAAGGGAGCTTTCTTTCTCTGTACCTACATTACACAAATATAGGTCACTAGCACATTAGTGTTAATATACTTTTATTTCACTTTTTTCCCCCTACTTTTTCTCTTCTCTGTATATAGCCATTACACAGATTCAGTGCTGAAATTCAGGTTACAATGCCTCAGCAGGATACCTTCCCCAAGTACTTGCCTTTTACAATGTTCTAGACCCCCAATACTTGGTTAAAAAGCTGGTTAAAAACATTCTGTTGACTTGTAATTCAGAACACCCTGGGCTCCAGCATTTTCTGTGCAACAATTTCTTATGCTCTTGTACTACTTCTCTCTATCACAAAAAGATCATACAGGCACCTTTAGAAAAAAAACATTTCATTACCTGTCCATGGTGTTAATAATAAGGAAAGTCCATACACCTTCCCTCTCCCTACACAGCTTCTTTTTGTGTTTATGCACAGCAGTTAAAATTGGAAGCATTTTGGTGTGCTGCAAATGACGCTGTTCCTATGCAGAAGTAGCTGGAAATAGATTTTGCTATTACAGTGCTTTTATTCTTATCTTCTTTAATTTCATCACTTAGAAATGCCAGATTAAACATTTTGCAGTGATCCTTAGTGATGGGATTGCTCTCTTTCTAAGTGTGTCACAGCAACCATAATGAAGAACTTTAAAGACCAGGAAACAAAACAAAAACTTCAGGTTCAGAGGAAATGCAATTTGATCCACAAGACAAGCATTTTAGAAGAAACTCTTCTACAGACATTCCTATTTGCTTTTAGCTATCAACAATTAAATAAAGATTCAATTATCAAAGTGCAATGCACTTAGCTACACTTAATATTCAAATAAATTAAATGAGCACAGTAGAACAGTTTTCCTCAATAGCCACTGCCATAAGCCACAGGTTCAAAAAATTGACCCTGGATAGCCCCAAGAGCTAAGGGGCAGAGAAAGATATCAGCTTAATAAATCTGTAGAATTAAGTCTTATGTGTACTCTCCATGGCATACACAAATTGAAACACAAGCACAAAACAATGGGTGGAGAATCATAAAAACCCCCAAGCCAGGGCAGTTCTTTCCCAAAACAACCATTGCTGTGGGAGCAAGACAAAACCTTCTCCACCACTAGGTCCAGAGGGGATGCAAGATCTTCTCCTCTACACTACTGCAGGAGCCTTGTTGTCCTCAGGTGCACTCTTGATTTCCTTTTCTTCCTCTTGCTTCCCCACAGTACCCCTTTTCCATCTCTATCATCTGTAAAATACAAAGTACCCGCTGGAACTAACACGACTGTGACAGCCACTTCATCCCTAATCACCTGAGCTACACTACAAGACTTTATAAACTTTGATATCTTCACCATCAATCTTTCAAGAGAGGGATGGTGCTTGAGTACTGAAACCAGCTGTATTTAAAATTCTTAAAAGCCACCACTATACTCCCAGCCCCCAAATTCAGATATTTTGTTACGCTGTTTTACATTTTATAATATCTCTTTTACAGCTATTTTATTTCTAACGTGTCACATTTCTCCTCTGCTAAAGAAATATTTTCTTTCACAGTTTAAAACACCTTCCAGAAAAGGCAAAAAGGGAGCAAACTGCTCCACTGTCCCCACTCAAGAAAGCAGGGCTGAAAGGGACTTCCCTTGCCCACTTCTACCCCTACATGAAATGTGCAGTGAAAGGGAGACCCCTTCCAGTATGGAGATTTCCCATACTGGAAAATTTTATTATTTAAGTGGTGGGAGCTGAAGATGGCTGGGGCATTCCCTGATGGCTTACCCAGGGCCAACTACCCACTCAGCTGATGAGTAGCTACCATCTCCTGGAGAAAACTCACAATAGATTCTCTGTCATGCACTTCACTCTTACAGCCAGGGAAGTTAAATAACTGAGGTGTGAACAGTGTTCTCACTTTCTTGTCAGGCAGGTGCATGATGCTGGATGCATTTCTTTCTTAGGAAATTCTGCACCAGACAAAGTCCCCTCCCTGCTCCCACTCTGTATCTAATAGGCAGGAAACCCAGCAAACCAGGCCAGCTTCAGGCAGTGACACAGCTGACTGCACCTGGCATCCCCTTAGACAGAAATTCAGGAATTGCCACATTCCAGAAAAGCAATTTTGCCTCCAACATGCTGCAAAAAAACACTTGGCAGTCTCCCTCACTCTCCAAATGCACACTATCTTGTCTACCTAAGAAGTACAGGCTGCATGAGCTGGGCAAACACCACTAAGTAACCATTGAGGAAGGGCTATTTTTCTTTCTGCTGATTTTTAAAAGTCTTATGATGTCCATTATCAAATGCTGTAAACTATTAAAAATGAATATGCTCCTATTCAAGAAAAAAGCCATTTTCATAATTTCTGGTTTTGCGAAGATTCTTGAGTGTATCACACTGATATTGCCTGTTACTTATGCAGCTTCTAATACAGTATATTAACCTGGAAAAATGCATGTAATAACAAAACATCCCCTTTTGTCTGAGAACAACATCAATTTGTAACAGCAACATGGAAAAAACAAACAAAGTTAGAAACCATGCTCAAAAAGAAGGAAATTACAATTCACTGACTGCAAGAACCAATAAATGATTCTGCTCTTCAAACTCAGAAGTATAACAACTGCTGCAACTTGGTACCCAACACTCAGTATCAAGTTACTCTTTGATACACATAAGATTTCAGTAGATTTTAAACTACCTATGCCTCTGAAAATTTGGAATCAAAAATCAGTTTGCTTCCCCAGAAAGCCTTCACAAGATTCTGATGCAAAAGTCTTCTAAGTCAAACTCAGAACAGTTTTGTGTGTGAATTTTGCTTTTATAAGCACTGATTCACGTGCTTGATGTTACTGAACCATTGCTAATTTCAGAACACAAGAGTCTGAGGGAGAAGAAGAGAGCTTTTTTAAAAGGTTTCTTCATTTCTTTACTACTTCTAAATTGTGGACTTACTCTGCTTGTCAGAGCAAGCAACAGAAGTGTAGAGTGAACTAGATCCTCCTGGGCTTTATAATTTAATCTAGAACAATGATTTAGAAGCTCTTCAATTTGTGGACTATCCTAATTTTCTCTATGGAGGAGTAGCACAGTCTGCCAAAAAAGAAAGTAAACCTGAGAATGATGGTCTTTGCTCTTTTTAGATGGTAGGTTTTAAACCATCACAGTCCATCTAAGTTTAGTTTGTAAGAACAAGTCTTTGCAATTGCAATTTTAAGTTTACGCCAGTTATAAAGTACGGCATTAATATACACACACTAGTTTAGCTAAATTTGCTTCAAATGTGACTATCATCCTTAGCCTTAATTCACAGTAACACTGATTAACTACCACTGGAGTTATACATCAACCATTTTAATAAAATCACCTGGATTCAGTCAATTTTGCTGGTATTCTCACAGAAGTCAGAAAGAAAAATGTAATTCTATTGTGCTGTCTAAATAGCTGATTAATGTGTGTCATCATGGTTTTTCTACCCACTTCTTGTTTATCATCTCTTCTCAAGATCTTTCATTGCTTCAAGTTCTAAATGTTTTCTTTCCCTTTTGTTGAGCTTTGATACTTATATCAACAGAGGAGTTTTGTACAACTAAAATTAGGAAGTTTTAAAGAAATCACTATAAAGATATTTAATTACACAGCTAAGTTCCCAAACACGCCATAAATAAATGATCAGTGTCTTGTTAGCAGGTTTGCACAAAATTTCACCCAACAGACTATCGGATATATTGAAGATTTGAACCCTGCCCACACACAAACACTTGTATTACTGAATAATTAACTTCATTATTCAGATGAGAATATTAATGATGTCATTAAAGCACAGCCATCAAAATTCAAAACCTCCCACCCACAACTGCAACACTGAAAAAACCCCCAGCTTTATATTCTATGTCTTCTGTGTCAGGGTCCTGTAATCACTCAATTTGTCTATAACATCATTTCTAATTTTCTTGCATCTCTTTCCCTTCCTTCAATCATATCATTTCTCACATAAGTGCACCAAGAAATGAAGACAAGGAGCAGAAAGCATGCACGTCAACATGTCTTTGATGGAATGACTTCAAATCCAGTTGCATGGCAGAGCTCACACCAGTTCTGAAAAGGCCACTAGCTCCTCCTTGCTCATAAATTAGATGGGAACTATCTTCTGTCTTCAGGTATAGATATCTCCTAAAGTAGAGGTCAAAGGAGGCGGAAACATTGAGACACTCTATTGACATCTTCTCCAGGCTGAGTAAAGAAGCTCCAGGAGACACTGCTTTGCTCAAGCTAAAAAAGCAAGAATGCTCACTGCCCAACGTGTTTAACAGAAAAAACAAAATCTGTCTTTTTGCCTCAAACAATCGCATCATCATGATCATAAAGCACATTTTTAATTAGGCCACTCCTATCCTAGAAGCTGTTAAAATACACAGACATGTAGTTAAGGCCCTAATCTAAAAGTGCAGGTGGCAGAAGCAAGTAGATATAACCCTTTCAAGAAGAGATGCCAAATACCAGTGTTTTAAAATAATGGATCTATGCTCACTCATTGCATGATAAAGACCACAGTGTTTCATCCAACAATATCAACATCGAGCCAGTAACCTCAGCTCCTCTCAATGTGATGCCTCAGAGCAGTTTCAGAAGCTAAGCATCTGTTGTGGTTGCTAATAAAATGTCTGAAGAATTCTACTTTCAAATATGCAAAAGTGGGTGGGGGAGAGGGGGCAGTTTCACTTTCCTGCAGCCACATGAAGATACATAACAGCTTTCAAAGTACATCATTGACTCACTCCTGGTAAAAATCAATCAATTCTATGAAGTTTCTGGAGCCTGGTAAATTAGCTAGAAAAACACAAGCTTCTCTGGCTCCTCAGAGTTCACAGTATGTGATCTGACCCTGGCTGTAACAATGATGTCCCTATAAACAAATGATGAAGGAATCACAGCTGTCTGGAAATGCTGGCACTCAATGCTCCTTCCAAGGAGGTCAAAGCCTATAGACAGACCACAGGCTTCAAGAAGCCCTGCACAGAGCCAGTGCAGCAACAGCTTAAAAAAAAGTGAGGTCACCAAATGCAGATGTGATGTAAGACACAACCACACAGGGAGAAGCATCAGCTCTCATAATAGCGTATCATTCCTGGGGAGGGGCACATGAAATGGATACTTCCCTTCAATTAAAGCAGAAAGAGGATTTAATATAAAGTAAAAACACTACAGAAGTGACAAATGGCAAGATAATTAGATAATTCAGTTTAAGGACTAACATAATAGTTTTTCTCCTCATTCAATTTCTAGTCTTTGCCAAGTTTCTGCTTCCAGCAGGCTGCATAATCTGTCCAAAGACTTCAATATCACACAAAAATCTTCATTGTTAAGGACAGTGACTTTTATTTATACTGTCTGAAGTTGCTACTTGCTGGCAACAAGCCAACATTCTGGGGCAGAACTGGTAAGAAGTAAATTTAGGCTGAGGCTGAGCAACCTCTTCACCTGTGGTTCTGTAATATTTGTTCTATGTAGAAACAAAAGAGATTATACTTACACACAGCAAGTTGAGTGCATCTGGAAAGCCTGGGCTGCTCTACTGATAACAGCTCTTCTCATGTTCCCTCAACATGCTTGAGACATGCTACACTTCCTAACATGAGACATGCAGCTCACGCAAGACTTGCTGGATTTTGGCTGCTGAGTTCAGGTAAACTTCAAAGATTGGCTGTGATCCCCAGATATCCAGCATCCATGGTGTCACCTGGATCACCAAAGGCTTGGAAATCCAGGAGAAATGCACCATACCTACCTTCAATACTCTACCAAGTTCTGGTTTCCCCCTACCCCGAGTGCCATCAGAAAACATGACCAGAGAAACTCAAATGCATGGGGGTTGCCAAGATCGAGGCTAGAGGTTCACAAAAGGGTTAATCTGTGCCAAGTCAAGCAGTCCTGATCAAAAAGCTGTGAGCACCTGACACTAACTAGGGACTGAGCTCTCTCCCAAAGGCAAGTTTACCCTGGGCTAAATTTGTTACCTTTCATATGCCTATGTTGCAATTCTAGTACACTGAATTCTTACTTATCAAACGCACAGCCTGCCCTTTTGTCTGCAGCTGCTTCAGTGCTATTTGCACCATGTTTCTGCCTGGAGGTTTGTCCCTCGGTTCCTGTGCCCATAGCTTGAGAAGCTCATAATTGGCAGATCTGGGACACTAAATAATTCTTAGTGAAAGCCAGGAAGCTTCTGAAACCAACAAACAAGACAAAAAACATCTCCGTCGGGGATGTGTGTACGCGTAATGAATGAAAAACAGTGGTAACATAAAACTGCGTGAAAATATTTCTTTCCAGGTCACTTTTACCATGAAACGTGTTTTGATTCTCTAAATTCACTCTGTTGATGTTATAAACCCACCCCATTTCGTTAGCAAATGCATAGATGTCTGCAGAACCACATTTTAATGAGACAGGGCTGTGTTCTATTACCAGACTGTTAGTTTGAAATACCATCCCTTGCAGTGCATTTACTCCTGTGTACGTAAAGCTAGTGCTGCCTCTATAATGGAGCAGTGATTCAACTGTTTTCTGGTCCATTCTAACAAACTAACACAGAGAGACTACAAATACAAGGTAACCAACAGTTTTAGAGAAGCAAAATACCCGTACTGATTTGTGTTTAATTTGCTGATTCCTGGAGAAGAAAGAGACCTTTTGAACCTACAAACAAATGTGGCTACCTGAAAAGTATGAAGGAAAGGATAAGACTTAAAAGCTAAAGTATTTAAAAGACCCAAACAAACTAACTTAAAATTATAATCAGTGCTATTTCCACAACCCATAAAACTGGTACCTTTCTGCTACAGCTTCAGAAATCAATTTTGTTATCAAAATGCAGCCAGCAAATCTACATAAAACACACACAAAAGGAAGTCTAGAGTTCAACAATCATCTCTGTCTTACCCTTGTTATTAATTAAAACACATGGCAGTGGGGGTGGTAATATCTACACACAATTTGGGACACTAAAGAGGAAGACATCAAGTTTTGTAACAGTCACACAAATACAAGGTACCTTTTTTCTAAGCACATATTCACACATAAATATTTGACGATGATCCAGCATTAGAAAAAAAATCTACCTCCGCTTTTATGCATATAA
This sequence comes from Buphagus erythrorhynchus, assembly GCA_013400855.1. Lineage (NCBI taxonomy): Eukaryota > Metazoa > Chordata > Aves > Passeriformes > Sturnidae > Buphagus > Buphagus erythrorhynchus. Next base: position 12,699 of record VZTT01041166.1, on the reverse strand, counting down.
AGTGCTCTCTTCCAAGACCAAACTACATCCACTAGATCATTGGTAACCAGCAGGAAATCTAAATCATTCAATCCAAGACAAAAAAATCTCCTAATTTTAAAAAAAGAGAACTAAATTAATACCCTGGAACAATACATAAAACGGCTTGCAAAGCAAGGAGCACTGTGCGTCAGACTTGGCACTCCACATTCTAGGTCACACTTGCAAGAGTCAGGCAAGAAAGTAAGGGGAATCAATTAGAAGTGAAAAGCCTCCATGCACGTGCCAAAATGCAGCCTTAGGATGCAGCTGTGTATCCCATCTAACCCAGCGTAACACGGCCAACCCAGAGAGGCTGAGCCCACTCCCCCCCAGTTCCATCACACTGCAGGGCACTTCCAAAGCCACCCAGCTGTTCAGGTGGCTCAGGCAGGCTGAGGGGCTCCCACCAGGTGCACATACTCCAAATCTGTTCTCCAGCACCTTGCCATGTCAATGCCACCAACCCTGACAGGGGAGCTGTAACCTCTGCCAAAGGGGCAGGTGGCAAACAGAAATGGAAACTTCCTAGAATGGGCACAGCTGGCTCAGCCAAAGCTTGCTAGCCATCTTGTATTGGAAGGAGGACCTTCCTCAAGAGATGGACAAGTTCCATGATTTTAATTACCACTCTTTTGCGAAGAGGAGAGAGAGAAGGAGAGAGAAGAGAGAAGGAGAGAGAAGAGAGAAGGAGAGAGAAGAGAGAAGGAGAGAGAAGAGAGAAGGAGAGAGAAGAGAGAAGCTGGCCTAACTTCTCTTTAGAAAGGACCAGCCATGAGATGGGTATCATTATTGCAGGAAAGAAAACAAGAGGAAGGACAATATAATAAGCACCTAGTTATGCACCACAGCTGAATGACCTTGAGTCATCGTGATCCAGGTATACAGACCCAGCCCTGGCAGCCCTTTGCTGGCAGTTCACCCCCAGCATCCTACCAGACACACATAACTCATTTGGAGATGCATGTGCTGATGAATCTGGCAAAGCTGCTCCCTGTTGAAAGGGCAACACAGGCATGGTGGACATCCCTGAAGGAAAAACAAACACTGGAGGCCAGTAAGAGAGATCACTGGGGCACTTAAGTAGCAGAGTAACAAGCCCAAACAAGGGTTTATGTATTTGTTTAACCCCTACACTAGAACAGTCAATGCCACTTGGGCTGATTAACCTCAAATAAATAAAATGTCACTGCTTCCTATAATGGATGAAAAACAAAAACACTGCATGAACTTGTATTCAACTTTTCAGAACAAGCAGAAGAAACTCCAGCTCCCTTGACACTGTGCTAGCATCCATCCTTTCTTTAATAGCTGTAACCTCTCATCTTTATTAATCAGGGACCTCTTCAAAGTATCCACAGCATGAGCTCCAAATTTCAGTTTAAGAGTTAACTTGTACAAAGAAGCCAATACTTGTTCTTGTCAGTCCTTGCTCACTCTTGGGAAAAAGGAAGCAACTCAGACATGTTGCATAACTGCTCATCGGCACCGTCAAAGAGCTCGAGCAGTAATTGGAAAACTAATATCACTGCTTCAAATATGTGCAAAAATACACAGTGCAAGGCCCATTAAGAGGATAGATGAGGAGACAGACATGTAACTCCTCTCACTGTCAGGGCCTCTTCAGAATAATTTAATGCAGGATCCAAAGAAAATATCCTCCCACGTGTATTGATGCTAATTCACAGAATTAAAAAGCAAACCTAAGAACGCGGAAGCAAAGAAATGAGTTCACAGTAAAATCAGCTTCCAGTTTGGGCAAATTAACTTGGTAGCATGCTTTGTTCATATGCCCTAACATATACAAAGTATGTCATTTTGGTCAAGTGGTCTGTAAATCTGGCACTCCTGCTATCCACAGATACACAGGTGGTTTTCAAACAGCTCTTTCAGCTCCCATTTAGCTATTGCATCAGCCAAGACAAGTACAATACTTAAGACTGTTTTCTAAAAGGTTCATGCTGCTTTTTAAAAAAAGTAAACCATAATCAGAAAACAAATGTATGCTTGAATATGCTCACACAAGGTCTGTTTTGCTAGCAAATTAGAAAGCAGGTCACCTACATGGTCAACTTCACAGCACCATGGAAGAAGACATTGTATCTACTTGAAGTAAAGAGAAAAAGGCTCTATCTAATATAAAGGAAAATATAGATCAGCTATGCAGCTGGTTAAATAGAAAGGAAAAAACATGAAAACGCAAGACCTTATAGTTCTCTTACTTTCAAAGCCATCAGAATTAAATAGAGGAAAAGAAAATAAACATGTTTTTCAGATAGGGTTTTGTCTCCATTGGTCCCCCTCCCCATACATGTGTATAGTGGAGGGAGAAAATAGACAAGAAGGATACACAGATTTATTTTCACAGGACTTCTTTGGTACTAAAGGAGCAGAAGACTTCATCAAGAATTTCTTACAATTTTCTTCACATTACTGCAAAAGCAATCCATTTGTCATGTACACTTAGCAACCCCTTGCAGATTACTAATATAAAATTGTAGTAAACATTCTTTCAGTGAAAGATAACATGCTTGGCTGCATAAAATGTTAAGCAGTATGTAATAAAATATGTTAGGTTAGTCACAGCATTTAATACTGCTGTAACTGTATCTATGTTTGCTTTCCAATGAGAACAACATGACAACATACAGCATCTGTCCCAGAACTGTACACAGCAATGACATTTCATTTTATAAAAGCATCTTCTCTTTCAAAGTACTAAATAAACAAAAGACATCTGAAAAAAAATGAGTCTCATCTTCAGAAAAATGCTCTAATAAATTACAACCTAAAATTAGACATTTCAAATGACAACATTTGCCAGGGTCTCTTTATACATTCACAGAGCACCACAATTTTATTAAAAATAGCAAAGGTGGCCACAGAGTCATTTGGGCTGCACTCCAGCCCTTGCCAGAGCACCTCTCTGAGATCCCAAGCTCATCAGTGGGTCCTTGCCTGCTCCTGCTCAGACCTGGTCCCAGCCTGGGGTGCCTGCAGCTCCCTGCCAGACAAAACATGTTTTGTAACTTGGCTGGAGCTCTGAGCAGACCTTTAACAGCCAGAAGCTCAGGAATTGTCTATTAACCACCCTTGAGAGGCCTCCAGAAAGTATTTTATTTCAGGCTATTGTTTTGCTACCAGCTTTTCGAACAGCCTGTTGTTACCACAGCACATTCACAGCTAAACACCTCAATAGGTAACTGAATGGCACAATACAAGGTAAGCAAACCCCCCTGCTGAAAGAAAAGTGCATTTTCTTATTTAATTACAGAGCAGTTGTCCATCAACACATGCATTTAAATACCCAACTCCAGAGTCTGCAATCATCAGAGAGCAGCCTTATGTAAATACACCAGAAATACACAAATACCCTTACCCACTGTTGCCCTGAACAACTGGAGATAAATAGTATGAATGGTAATCTACCTGATGAAGAGCAAAAATGGAAAACTGCACAGTTTTCATGGTTCGTTAATGAGATAAGCCACAGCCCAAGGCAACAGCCTCTACCAAACAGAGTAAGACTGCATTTCCAGCTTATTTTTACTATCTACATTTTTTTTCCTGAGAGAGATAAACAGCATACTTGCTGTGTTATCTGGGATGCTAAGCATACATGAAACAAATACAGCAGATAATGCTATTACTATTCATTCCATTAAAGGAGTTACACATCCAGTAGTGAACATCCACCCAGGTAAATGAAATAGTTAAGGAAAACGTTCAGGAATTAATTCTGCCCTGCTCTCTAGGCAGCTGTCAGACTGCAATGATGAGCAATTTATCTTCCATCTACAACACTATCAGCAGACAAGCAGAGTCGCTGGGGAAGCCAGCTGCAGTCCACACCCTTCGCAGTATAAAATCCATGTCTTTGAAGAAGGAGACACCAAGGAACTTAGTCATTTGCCCAGCTGCCCCATGAACTGTGAAATACTTGCACTTCATGCTTTTCCTTGTCCGGTGCCTGCTGCCTGAGCAAAGAAGAGGTGTCCCCTGAGGGAGCAGTTCCAAAGACACCCCAGCCATCCATTGGAATGAGCTGTGCAAACCCCCACACCTTTGCATCTCGGTGTTACCTGAGAAACCCCACATGTGGAAGCTGAGAAAGCTGAAATGCCACACTTACCTCCGGTCTTGAAGGTGCCACAGAGAGGCAGTCACACGTGTGCAGCCAGAATACTTATCCCAGAGCATAAAATTCCCTCCCACACAGGAGGAAACAACTTCAGACCTGCTGGCACGCAGCTTAAATCGATGGCTGCCACTCCCAACTATGTGCAGGCACAAGTGTTTCACCTGGAAGAGCAGGTGAGAACTAGATTTCTCTTCCAGATCCACAGCTACTGTACTACAGGAAGTGCTGACACCCCTTTCCTTCCTACCAGGGGTTTTGCAAAACAGCTGTAATTTCATGAGGCTGAGTTTTTACCAGGCGAGGTTGCAGTGATGGCAAGGCGCTTTTATTTTACCTGAAGTGCAACGAGAAGTCAGAAACCACAGGGACACAAACTTGATGGCACAGATACTGAACTAGTCTGATGGAGACACCCCACACAACCACAGGACACAGCAGTGGTGACCTGGCTGACCAGGCAGGTGGAAGTGACAGTGGTCTGCACATTTTACAAGTCCTGGTAGGTGTGTGAGGAACAGAAGAGCAGGCTGAACCAGGCCAGGCCTTATCAGCTCACTGCACAATCCCATGACTTACCTACAATGAGACCAAAACCATCAGCAGTCTTATCTGTCTGTAACCAGTATCAAACTGTGGAAACCCACAGCTCTTTGTCACCAGTTACTCCAGAGGAGGTCAAACACACCAGCAAAATAAGCCTTGTGACCCGCTTAGTCATCTTTTATGAGTAAATCCATGACATCAAACCAGAGTCCATCCCCACAGATAGCTAAGGGTGCATGAACTCCATCATTTGTTCACAAAATCATTATTATCCAATTTACCTTTAGAAGCACTACTGACTACTGCTTAGAAGCACTACTGCTTTTCAGCCATGACTCACTGCCCAAAACATAAAAGAAATTGCTTTGCACCCTTAGGAACAACAAAACACTTCTAGCTGGCAGCCACGGTCACGCACTTCAAGTTTTGTCTGACTTGAGGTATCTGCTAAAACTGAAAACTTCAGGAATGGACTTGTTCAAAGTTGTTTGCCTTGGGTTGTGTAAGTATTAACTTCCCAATTTTCATCAGCAACAATTACATTTGCTGAGCAAAGATATTAAATAATGTGCCTCTAAGAACTATTGAATGTTATCATCAGAATAGTTCATCTCTGCTTTTTGCCACTGTACATTACAAAACACAAAACTTATCTCAATACCTTGAGAACATTCGGAAAAACAGGGCGGAAATAAAAAAAATCTCCTTTCTACAAAGACAAGTATTCCAGGCAGCACCACCCCTCTTTTCTGGATGTGCTTCCGATGTTCTTACATCAAAGACACATTTCAGCATTTTCATACATTTGTTTTTGCTGAACTGTCATGATTTCTCCCTCAGTTCTATGGGGAAGCTTTTAAACAGCAGTTGAGATTTGTGATGCCAAATGTGATCAGGGGTATCACCAAAAAAACAAAACAAACAAACAAACAAACCACCACCAAACAAACCAGAAAATAAAATAACAAAGCAGTTATTTTCTACTTGACATGTTCTCTGCCTTTGATTAGAATCTATCCAATATTAGAAGTACTGCTGTCCATTCTTATTGTCTCTTAGCAAAGAAAAGGAAGTCATGCTTTTTTTAATAAACGCATTACACTGAAAACTCATTAAACTCATTATTGATTGTGGGTGTTTTCAGTAACACCACTTAAAAGTAATTCTGTGCTGATTCCTACAGTCATTTGTCTCTCCACCGAACTTGTCATACTAACATAACTTGTCATAAAGACAGAACCATTAGTAAACAGGTGTTGATTGATAAGAACTAGCTTGTGATTTTACACAGACCTCTTTTCTTTGGAGGCCAAAAGGGCTCTTGCCCACTCTGAAAAACCCCTTTTAGCAATGGAAATGTCACACTGGTGCAGCATGAGACCTTGCTGACTTCTGAGTTTATAGATACCACTACTGATATACCATGCTGATTTCCCTTTCTTGCCAAGCTCCAGAGAACTGGCTTCGGTTATCCATCAGGTGGAGGAGCTGATCCCCTTCCCTATGGGGCTGAGCAGCAAGTAGGACAACAAAAAAACCAACAGTAGGACTGCAGAGAAATAGTTGCACCACACAGTGTAAGATGGAAGGAAGACAGGAAAAAGGGAAGAGCACAAATTAACCCAAGCAACATTAAAAAAAGAGCCACCAACCAAACTAAATGCAAACACTAATTGAAGTTTGCTCTGTAACTCATGGAAAGTGGTTGTGGATTATCAGCCAAAACCATTTTTCATATACAGACCTGTTTTATGTGCTCAGACTCTGCTCACAAAGCAGTTGTAGCCGTGTGTAGCCAAGTAGCAGCATTTCCTATTTCTAGATTTACATGTTCATGCTTTCCAACTCTTACGTTCAGTCAGAGAGCCCCACTGGCCTTCCTCCAGCAAATCTGTAGCCACCAGGAACCTGGCTTACCAAGGATTTTTTTTTAAAATTGTGAACACATTTGATTTAAGAAGAAGCTGCACAAAACCAGCCTGAAACACTCTTCAAAACAACTCCCTATCTCATGCTAAACAAGCAGGGCAGACATAACTGACACTGTGAAAACAAGCCATTATTCTTGTGAATGATCCACCTGCAATAGCTTAACCAGATTCAGTAACTGTTTAGCCAGAAATCTGGTCAGCTTTCTGCCATTCCTTTCCCGGAGACAATTACTCAGGAGTATGCACACATGAGTGCTCGCACACAGAGTTACTCTCAAATGCTGCCTCTCCATAGCAGGTCACAGAGCCTCCTGAACTGCATCCTCCACACAAACCACACTTGATTCTCCCTCTCTGGCCCCCATCAATGACTGCACTTAATTAGCCGTGTTTACCAAGATGCAAGCTCAGACATGTATCAGATCAGGCTGCATGAGCTTCCTAAACTGCCGGGAGAGGTGGGGAGTCAGTGTACAAAGGTCCCTTGTAACAACCTGTTCTGTCTCAGAGCACATAGAAAACAAAGCAACTCACTTCAAGCACATTCCAAAAGCAGATATCCAAAATACACTCCTTTTTTTTTCATTTTGACTGGGATTAAGATGCACTTTTATGTCTTCTGGACATATAAATATGAGTACAGTGCTTTGAATTATAGCAAACAGGATCAAAAAGATACACTGTAAGACACCCTTTGTGCTGTCTTGTAAGTATGAAACATACACTCCTAAGAAGATTCATATTTTCATAACCAGGTAGAAACAAGCACTGAGCTCATATTGCAGAACAAACACGAGGTTAGCTCTTGTACAAAGCATCACCTTCCACTGTTTGTGCTCTATTGTCATCTTCCTAGTCTTAGAGGAATCTTTTCACTTACTCAAAGCAATGAACCCTCTGATGGCTGCACGTGCCCTAGTGCAGCTCCTGCTTTCCAGGAAATGAGGTACATTCAAGAAAGTGAATGAAGTCTTCCCAGAGGCTTTCATGTGAGCCATGTATGTCTTTTTCCACAGACCACCACCCCTCTCAGGAGGAAGGGCTGCCCAAGCAGCTGAGTGCTTCTCTCTGTACTACACATGCAGGGCCTGACAAGGAGCTGTGAATGCCCTGTGAAAGCATCCAGGAGCTGAACTCTCCTCACACTCACCTGCAACCCAGCAGATTTACCTGGAAGCTGCTGCCTGCTGTCAGCAGCACCCGCCTGATCTTTTTTTCAAAAGAGAACTTGACACCAGGCTCCACAAGATGGTAGTTTGGATAATGTCATCACAAAAAGTAAGACCTACTATTAATATGCTAAGGCTGTTAGCCAGTTCATTTTGAGCACGGCAGCGTGGTGCTGAGCATCTTAGTCATTTGCACTCTGAACATGTAGCTTGGGCACACCATCACAAAAAGCAGCACCTACTATCAGTGTTAACAACCCTAACTATTTTGTAGGGAAAACAGCACTATTTTGCAGAGGATCTTAGCCATCCTTGGTGTGGAATGCTGTCCAGCTGCACCAGTGCTCAGGATGAGGCAAAATCCAGTAGCATTCACTTAACCTGAGTTCTGCCAGAACAGCTTAAACCATTATTCCCTCCCACAGATCACACTTGCAGAGGAGTTATGCTGACAGGTGGGAAAGCCAGCAGCTGAGGGAGAAAGAGAGGGAAGGCTGAGCAATAGAACTTGTTGGCTGTGGCTTGTAGTCAGAACTGAAAGCTGGACTGTGGCATGGGTGCTGAAGCACAGAGCTTCTCCTCTGAAGCACTTCACACTGCACACACAAGTATGCAGGCTTCTGTCTCCACAGAAAAATTCCTACAGCAGGAACATACTGTGAACAGATATGGCATTTCATTCTGTAACACACGTGCAGAAATCTTTTTAATTAAGGTCTCCATCATCCTAAAAAAAAAAGTGGAAATACCAACATCTGAGAGCAAAGTGAGGTAGGAGAACAATCCAGTATAAACAACTCTAGTGACAAATATATTAATTCTACATCTAGGCTATAGGTCTTAAAGAAAGAACGTACAAATTGTATTTTGCTTTTATACTTATTCACTTTTATACTTATACACTAAAAACACTTGGGTAACTACGGTTCAGATAAGCAAGTTTCCAAAATAAATTTAGGCAGAAAATGTGTGAAGAAAATGCAAGGCACAGAACATCATGGCCTCGCCTCTATGTCCTCTTTTTGCACCTGTCCCATTTAACATCTTTGTACTATGCACAGCTAGCAAAGAAACCCACAAATCCACTGTCCCTCATCTCTGAGAATACTTCTACGTAAACAAAAATTTTGGGATCAAGTTCTTTAGTGTACCAGGCACACAGAAGTAAAATATGCAGAATAAATCGTAATTTTTTTAATGCATATTTTAAGTTTGACTAGATTAGACCACACCACTGACAGTTACGTCTGCAGTGTACACTTCAAATGACAAAGAGAGAAAAATTGTCTTTGCTTTCACAAGGTGCACAGATTTGCCACTTGTGATACTCACTGGGGTAAAGGATAAGAGGGTTTCTGGTGCCCAGGAACTGTCCTTTCAACTCAACCATGCTTGGTCACAATTCAGCCTCTTCAGGTGCCTTGAGTCTGAAAAGCTGGAAAGGCCCCAGATACACATCCTCACTTCGAACCACTCTAAATTTAGCACCTCAGTGAAGTTGTGATTCCCTCCTTCCCCCTTCCCCACGATAAAGGCAGCACCAAAAAGGAACACACAAAAACCAACCAATCTGGCCCATGAAACATGAGCTACATTCACAAGACAAAAATAGAAAGCTTTCATCTTTCATTATCAGACACTCTACCGCTCAGCACAGGAAGCTAAAGCTTGAGGCAACAGTAGGTTTCAAATACTCCTCAGAACAGGAGCGAGGCTTTCCTTTTCTGCTCTCTGAAAGGCTAAAAGAACTTGGCTTGGCAATGACACAAAACATTAGAGTCCAACAAACCTCTCCCACAGCAATCCTAGCAGGC
>VZTT01041164.1:17917-28316 GCA_013400855.1 Buphagus erythrorhynchus | reverse complement strand
AATCACGCTCTCTCCATTTCTTTGTTTCATTTCTGTAAGACACTTCTCTTTTATTTCAGGGTATGGAAAGGTCACACACCCAATGGGGATGAGAGAGTAAAAGAGTAAAGAAATAAGTGTTTAGCTGTCTCAGCAGCATCTCCATAGAGGCCTGGAGAAGAGCTGGAATTGTCTGTGGCTATCCATGTCTTTCTGAATTATTGCACAACCGTCCTGCGCAATTTGCTGTGAATATTTGGATCCTGTGCCAACTCTTTCACACAGTGCAGCTCTTTACTCATAAAGAGGCACATGGAAGTCGGGCTGCCTCAAAATTATGTGCAATAAAACACTATAATTAAATCCTAATTTCATCATCTGCTTAAATAAGTGAGGCTGAGGAGCCCTTCTTACTTCTTGAAATGCTGCTTTTCTCTTGAAGCCTGCATTTGACAGGTTAGCAAGGGGAAAGCACTGAGTGACAACATTCCTCAGGGGATAATTTAATTCCTTGTTTTACATGGTTGGAAAAAAAGGAAGTAACTTGCACAGGTGTTTACCAAGGAAGGACAAAGGAGGAATGCATAGCATGTTTCAGCATTGCTTCTCGTGCTCTCTTTTCCTCAGAAAACAGAGAGTAAGAAAGGCAAAGTAAGGAATCCTTCAAATGGAAAGACTGCATGTGATAAAGCCAAAGGATGAATGTGCTTCCTATGCAATTGAGTAAATTTTTGAGACTCAAGTCCTCCTCTTTTCCACCATTTGCAAATGATGAATTTCCAAGAAGCAGCCCCCATCCTTAGTACTAGCCCAAAGAGAGGCTTCCAGTCAGCAGGTTAAGAGATGCTTAGAGACCAAAAATGTTCTCTATTTGCTTGGCAAAAGAAGGGAATTTTTCATGTGGAGCTCCCTGCTTGTGGCTGGGATGTGTCTGTGCTCCATGCTGCAGTCGGCGCCAGTCTCAGAGAAAAAAAATTCCCTTTTTTTCTGCAATATGGTCATCTGCCAAGTTAGGAGTGCATGAGCAAGGCAGACTACTGAGCATCAGAGCCTCTGATTCCAGCAAAAGAATCAGCACAACCCAGTCTTCCTGACTCCAGTGGTCACCCAAGACTTTTACTGGCACCAGATGCAGAAATCAGCTTGCACCAGGGAGAAAAACAGGAACCCCCTGACTTCAGTGGGTGATGAACAGAACCCCAGAGCACACTATCAGTATTAGCAAAAATTAACAATTTTTAAGTACCCTCCATCCCTTTCTCACCACCACCAGCTCTCCTGGTAAACCAAGGATTGGTGCCATTAAAATTTCCACCCCTTATTCTAACATCACCCTCAGATTATCTCCTCTTTTAAGGAGCAACCTCACAAGTCTCCCAGAAAACTGTTCAGAATGGTTACAAAAATATTTTGGCAATTTTCAGCTCCATCTATTAACGAGCCATTAATTTTGGTCTCAGGATTAAAGTTAAACTGAAGGAAGCACCCTCTATATATGTTTACAGAGAAACTTGGCATGCTTTGTAAATCTACCAGCTGGCTAGTCTTAAACAACAAAAACTTCCCACTCTTTTTTTATTTCTTGGAAATGAACCTCTGAAGGCTGAGCTGGCCATCATAGGAATCCTTCTGCACCATTCCAGGTAATTTATTTATTTAATTTATTTCAAATATCAGGGATCAAAACTGTATACAGTACTTCAAAGAGGGTCCATTCTACAGTTATGCTGAAACTTGGAATTTGTCTCTACTAAGGATTTAAAGCCTTTCAAGGTCTTCTTACATCTGAGTCACAAAGGCAATCCATCCTTTTCTCTCATACCCCACCCTCTCTCAGGAATAACTTCCCACAATATTGCAAAATTTTTCTCCTTTTATCCTAAAAAAGCCATTGGACACTTGATGCTGTTGGCTTCAATCCTCAGATCAAAGAAACATAATTGAGTTTTCTACACAGCAGTGCTCCATGCAATGACATTAATCCCAGCTGTGTCATCTGCAAACATCATGGCAAAATTTCTACAGAACCAAGGGATATACTTGGTTGTACAGAAATATACTAAATATACTAAATAAAGTCAGTCCTAGCTTCAATCCTCCTGGTGCCCACTTGGCCCATCTTTATCTTGCAATTTCCATGATTATTTCTGAAGAGAAGATCCTTGTGGAGGTGACACATCAGCATTTTCCTTGACTCATGGTTATGTCAATAGCATCACCCTTTAAGTTAGCAATCATTTTGCAAAATATCATGAATTAGTTCTGAAATTACTGCCCTTGTATGTGTCTATGTGAAGATTTTTTCTTTATCCCCTTCCACTGCCTCCCCACCCTCAGCCATCCTTCCTCTTCCATGCCAAGAGTTGATACATTTAGCAGAAAATTAGGAAATGTATAAATTTCCTAATTTATAGGAAGTTTCCCATTTCTGAAGATAGCCACTGTATCTGCTACTTCTCTCTTCCCAAATTCACAGATTAATAAAAAAATCTCTTCAAATCCATCTGCAGTTTCAAGTGCCATTTTTTTCATTAGCCAAGAGAAGAGCTCACTCAGGGACCATCATATTTTCATAGCAATTAGCCTAAATTCTGCTTCCATCCCAGATGGTAAATTTACCTTACCACACTTACATTTTCACTGCAGATTCTAACATTAACTTTATACATCTTACTGAAAACTGAGTTAAGGCATTAATTCAGGATTTGGGCTGAATTCCTTCAAGTCCATCATCTCTACTTTCTCCATAGCTGTTCTCCTTGTTTATAAGGCCAAATTCTTTTCCTTCCACTACTCATTTTTCTTTTTCTTTCATATTTCATTTCCATTTTTTATCCACGACTAGTCTGAATCATTCATTCTGCCCTTGCATTCCATGGAGGTTGTGGATTTCCCCTTGTTTGGGGTGTTTGCTCAGCTGGCCCATCACTGTTCTTTATGGTACCTTCTTCCATCATGAAAACTGTGAGAAACAAGGCTAATTCTTTAAATTTTTCAAAAGTTTGTATAAGGGATAAAAGGGACAATATCTAGCTTGCAAAAGCACATCAGTTAGCTGTAATAATTTTCTTTATATATATTTTTTTGCACTGATCAAATGCATATTCATGAAAATTATACAGATTTAAATATTCTTTCAAGTTCTTTTGTATATTTTGGGAATTCCTTAGCTTTGTTTGACCTTTGACTCGTGGTGCAATACTGTAGAGTAGATTTTTGGGAGATGTGTATGTTATTTTTTCACCATGTATATGTTATTTCTTCACAACGATAAATGGGGAATTCTTGATGGCTGCAGAGGCAGTGGTAGAAGTCTTTTTCACATCCTTTTTTTTATGTTATCTGTGTGCAGATAATACTCAAATATTCAATTATTCAATCAATTCAATTTAATTGAAAATCATATTTCAATGTAATTTAATCAGATAGACAGTTCTAGCTATTTTTACAATGTTATTTAAGTTATTTTTACTACTGCCAGTCGGTTACAAAAATAAAAGCATTCTGCAAAAGTTTATATAATATAGTCTCTATTTTAATGCTTTGTGAAAGCCTAAACTACAATATATGTTTATCATACTAATACATATATAAGCTACACATGGCCAGGGCATTGGCCACAAAAGCTGACAAATTATATCAAAAAAACAGTTTAAAAGGTGAAAATCACTGTGATTAATAATAATTCGTAAAAGCTAATACATAATAGCGAAAGCCACAACAACAACATTGCAATTTTTAACAGAAATGAAGCTGAAACTTTGTGATTCTGGCTGAAATTCTGTGTCCAGAGTCTGATATTCCCACTTTCAGTCTGAGCTCAGCCAGGTGTTCCTGAACTGACACTGCCTATTTGTGCCAGGATTTTCCCCTCCACCTAAGGGCCAGCATCCACAGCCTTTTTTTTCAGATTAAACTTCTTGTGATGGACCAAAGCAGTATTAACCTCACCATGGCTAAGCAATATTCTATATTGCTTAGTTTTTCCTAAGGCCAAGAGCTCTTCCTCACAAATGAAAACCAGCATCAATCTGTCCTGAAGGAGCAGGTCTGATTTTCATTTTAATGTTGCCAAAACAAACCCTGCTGCTCATATTCTGGAGTCTAAAGGCATATTTGGACACAAACCCAGACTGAGCTTAGCACTTCATAGTTCTTTGCTGAAATTTAATTTCTCTAATCAGGACTCATCCTGACTTTCTTGAATTGTGTTTTTCTTGAATTTGTGATTCCTCCCTAACATTATCCCAAAATAACTGATCAGAAGGTAGGATATAACACAACAACAACAAAAAAAATCCAGATAATTTTGCAGCCCTGGTATTTTTAGCAAACATGATGATGAACCACAAAGCACTTTGGTCTCTTTTACATTCCTCAAAGCTTTCTGGGCATGGTGGCATTGCAAACAGACCCAGCCTGCTCTGCTGCAGCCATGCACAAGGCACCCAGCTCCCTCTGCCTCACCTGAAAGGCCAAACCGATGCAGCACTCACTTTCTCAGTACAAATTCAAAGTTCAGCTGCATTTTTTTTCCCCCCACCTACACCACAGATCTCAGCAGAGAGGATCAAAGACCTCAGGCTGATCAGCCCAGGCTCTGCGTGGCACAGAGCATCCAAGCCCACGTGGTGTCTGCTGGTTTCAGAAGTCATGGGGCTCTGCAGTGTCCAGATATTAGAAAGGTACAAAAATGCTTCAAGGGAACCCAAAACCATAAGGGCAGAGCATTCAAACACCTCTGTCATGGGAAAGGAAGCATTGGATGTTTCCTCCTGTCTTGAAGGATGATGCAAAAAAGAAGGGGTGTGAAAACCAGAGACATCCTTCCTGCTTTGGGGGGGATGATCTTGAGTGGGAAGGTTTAGGTCATGTCCACAGCTTTCCAGTTAGGAACACTCAAAGGGAAAAACTTTGGCAGCAGCTTCAGGAGAGGGAATAACCCCACAGGAAGGCAATAGTTTAGAGACTCTCTCATTCTGGCTTTGGCAATCAGCAAGGTTGAAAAGAGCAAATTTCTAGACTGAGCCCCTGAAGTTGGCTCTTTCACAAAGAGGGTCGGGCAGAAACCAAAAAGCCCTTAGATCTTTCCACCCCAAAGAAGACCAAGATCTTTCTCTTTTCCTTCAATCCCCTCACTGATCTTTGCACAGCTGCCTCTCACACATCACAACAGCTCTGTGGTCCAGCACAGCCCTTCCTAAAGGCACCCCTTGTCCCTGCTGTCACCCTCAGCCTGTCCACATTGCAGCTGCTCATCTTCCACTGCTCCATGCCCGCTGTGCCCCTGCCCATGGGGACACAATTTCTGTGCACTTCACACCTGAAACATCTCACACAGGGTCCCAACCTCAGCCAAAGCCTCCTGGCACCCCTGTAGCTTGAGTGCTGCTGGTAAAATCTTCCTTACCACTACCCCTTTTTTAGCCTTGGCCAGACAGTGAGGCCCAGCAATGGATTCAAGTGCCAGGTGCCTGCAGGGAAGGGTTAATAGAGTTCCCAAGACTCCAGCAGCTCAGACCTAGATGATTTTGTCTTTTGCTCCATTGCCACAACTTTCACTGCATGTGTTCCTTGGACTACAGCTGCTGCTTCTCTTACCTCCTTTGAGATATCCCCACTTGCCATTTCTCATGTCTCCTTTCCATCCCTTTTGATCCCCTCCTAAATACAAAGTGCCATGGAAGCACCAATTCATTCTCATGCTCCTGCCACCCTCTTTCCAAAGGACATCTCCAGATTCACTGACCTAACCAGAGATAAGTGCTGCCATTTGAGCCAGGAGAGGGAACAACTGAGCATGTGAATGCAGGCAGCACAGAGAAACTAGACATAGATAAATCCTTTTGGAAAGGAAGGGTCATTCTCTGGCAAGTTTTGTCCCTAATGTCAGTGAAGCTGTGCTTTGTCACCCCAGGCTGCATGCACAGCACTGATCAGGGAAAAACATCCCTGGAAATTCCTGGCATCAACCCAACAGTCCAGGTTTCTGCTGTCATTCAGTCCTAGGAAACACTTCAGGGAAAAGGGAAGGCAGAATCAGCAAGAATTCAGCCTAGAATTTTTTTGCCTAGGACAGTGATTCGGGACGACATCACCGACTGCAAGCCCGAGGTTCTCTGCTCTTACAAGAGCTGGGGGAATTCCCTTGGCAGAATGCTGCAAAACAAACCCAACTTCTGCAGCCTCCTGACTCCCTTCCATTCACTTGGCTTCCACTGCTACATTCCCAAAAACAGAAGGAATGTGGTCCTCAGATGGGAAGTTTAATATTGTTCTCCTCAGATGGGAAGTTCAAAGTTTCAAGTGCCATCTTCTGCAATATTCTCTCTCAGCCCTTCTGTAAGGGCTTGAAGTCTTTATGAATTAAAGACAGGTAATGGGGGAAAAAAGCATGCAAGCCCAAGGAATGCAGGACATAAATTCTCTACTAGTCCACAGCAAGATGATCATGGTAGGTATCAGGTACAGGATGCTTGGTGCAAGCAGCTTGGCTCAGTGTCTGCAGGTGAAGTTCTAAATCCCCATCCTCTTCCCTGATGGATCTGAATCCAGCTGCTGGGATGAACCACCAGCTTTCTTTGGCTGCAGACTCCCTCTGAGCCCAGAGGAGATGGATGGAAAAGCAAAAGGAAGGGTGAGGCAGAACAGCCCCATCTCCTCATTTCCCACACCAGATGTTTTGGGACTGAAAAGCCCACCCTTCATGTTACCTTCCCTTAGCACGTGTGAGTTTGGGACAGGACTGCTCTCCCCAGGGACACAATGTGCCCTCATTTCCCTGCGTTTCTGCCCAGGGTTGTACCTGCAGGGCGTGGTCCAACCTCTGAATGTGGCAGCACAGAGCTGCTGCCAGGCTCAGTTTAACAACCAGGGCACAAATACAAAGAAATGGTAGAAAACAGAAACACTCCCTACTGCCAGACCTCCCTCCTTGTCAAGAGCAGGAATGCCTGCTCTGGCAGAGTGGACATTTGGAGAAATGCAATATTATGAATCACCCACTGACACCAACACAAAAACCTCTTTATGCTGACTTCAACAGTTTTCCACCCTCACTTCTCCCACGATGAGACAAAAGCTGGGTGAGCATGGGGAAGCTTGTGGGATGAACACCAAAATGCTGGGAAATCACCAGCCTGGCCAAGGGATCACTGCACAGAACTGGGAAGATTTTCAATCAATTTCTTACCAGTTACTGGGCCCTTTGGTGGTGATCAAAACCTTGATGTGCTTAAAATTTTTAACTCCTGGAACAGCCTGCTGGGGAAGGTGATGAATAGTCCACTTGGTGCTTTTTCATTCAGGACTTGTGCACCCAGCAAATGCTTGATTAACATAAGAAACGTGTTTCCAACAATCCCATTTAATACCAAAATACTCTGGTTTTCATCACTGGCTGCCTCTCCAGCTGGGCAACATTTTGTCATGCAGGGCATTTCACAATCCCCACTCAAGCTGTTGCAGAATAAACAGCTAACTACACTAAAAATCCCGAGATTCATTCAGATCCTCTTTTTTTTTTAGCTTCAAAGAATTCCGAAGGCCAACGTCTGTGCCAGCACCGACTGCAAACAACAAAAGCAGAAATTTCTGGGTGAATCTCAACACGTCATATTTGCCACTATCCTTTCTGCAGCCGTTGCAAAAAGTTCTGAGACGCATCAAATCCAGAAACCAAACAAAAAAAGAAACCGAAACACCGAGCATGCGGAAAACTGAAGAGGACCTATGATGCAATTATTGTTACTGGCACAGGAGAAAGAGGAATGGATTCTTTCTGTCAGTGTCAAAGAGAACACACTGCAGACAGACTGCACCCTCCAACGTGGGCAATGGGAAGGAAATATTGCAGGATAAAACAGGCAGCTGATGTAGCACACAGCAGGAAGGACAGTTCAGCAGGGCGTGAAACAGAATGCCAAGTTTTAACAAGAACATGTTACAGTCTATTCTGAAGTCAAAACAATTACACCGAGGAAAATGAATTGGTTTTGGCCAGTGCTGGAAATCAGATTATTGCTCTGGGCCCGTCATCACACAGTAACACTTAACAATTCTCCAGATAATTTGCAGAGATAAAATCATTAGTGTTGGAGTGAGGGCGGGGTAAAACGAGTTGGGAGGTTGTTGAAGGAATAGAAAGCCACATCAAACACTGCAGAGTGGCACTGTTCCCATTTCTGCCTAGCCTGGGAGAGGCTCCCTGCAGGGTGACCTGCACAACTCTGCCCTCACTTCTTTCAGTGCTCCCAAGGATTCATAATGAACTGGATGTTATACTCTAGAAAGTGATTATATTATTATAAAGGTCAAGAACACACGCATAGCCAGCAGCAGGAAACTTCATAAAATAGACAGAAATCAGAAAAGACAACCAAAACAAGCAATGAATAGAAGCTTAGAGCCTGAATTCCCACCCCCAGGCACTGCTCAGTCTTGTCTGCAAAGCATCGCAGGCAATGAAAACAGCAGAACACAGGAACCCTCTCCCACTCATTTCACTGCCAAATCACAACTCTGAAACTGAAAACCATTTCTTTTTCTTGCAGATGTCAGAAGACACTCGAGACTAGAACATTATCTGGCTAAGAAAAAAACTCTTATAAATAAAACCAGGAAAAATCATATACACTCCTACTGTTTTTTTTAAGCTGAGCACACCAAAAGCTTGTTTCATGAACTCTTTTGATGCCTGAACCACTTCAGATCCTCCTCTGAAGAACAAGTCTTCCTCAGAGGTATTCCCAAGTAGCTCAGTACACCGTGTTTGTGACCTCCAGAATATCTGATCCACATGGCATTATCACACAAGGGTCTTGCTTGAAATGTCATTGCAGAATTTGACCACTGATCACCTGGGAAAACTGGATCCACTTTCAAAATTACAGTCCTTGCTATTGTGTGGCCAATACAGCCCCACCTGTGCTGTTAAAATTCTGGCAATCTCCAGGTGCTTTACCCTTGGAGCTGAGCTGCATTGGCTGCACTGTGGTTCTGTGTGACAATCAATCCAAAGATCATCAAGCCTGCAATCAGATAATTAGGGGTGGGCAAGCCTCCAGAGTAATTCCACGTTTAACAACTGGAGCATTCCCTGACTCTTGTGACAATGGAATGTGAAGCATTTGATAGGTAGAAGCCTGGGCTAATTCCTGATGTGGTAGAAAGGGTTAAGAAGAGTGTCAGGGAAATTAATCCACAAACACCAGAGGTTTATGTCCAAAAAGGAGACAGAGGAGTCCTGTAACTTTATTGGAATAAAGGAGAGGCCATGGGGCATTCCCCTGGGGTCTCTCCAATTTTTGGAGGATGCAGCCTCCCTTTAACTCCCAATTTCCCAGCCACATTTCTCTCGCTCTTTCCCCTTGGGCTGAGGTACTTGAGAGGTGCAGACTTCCCAGAACACCTGATACCTGAGATTCCCCTCTAATGTACAACCCTCCCTTTTCATTTTTAATTCTTATGGAATTCATGGTTTTTCCCCATTGCTTCTTTCATCTTTCAATATCCAATTTCATTTCTCAGCAAACCTGCAGTTTGTTTGTAAAGGCAAATATCTTTTTCCGTTCATCAATCAGTGGAATCCATCCCATTGTTTCTTTAGTGCTGGCTTTATCCACCAGCAGAGCCACAGCTTGTTTGTAAAGACAAATCCCTCATTCCTCTCAAGAGCAAATCTGAGAACAAGAAACCTGCTCAGGGGCTGTGGTGAATCACAGCCACACTTGAGGTCCTTGCTGCAGTTTTGGTTGCAGGAGAGTGTGGATGATTAGACAGAGGTGGGAGTGGCCCTTTCCCACTGTTTTTTGTGACTTTTCTTTCAGCACTCTGCCACAGCCCTGAAGGAGTTCTGAGCTCATGGAATTCTCACAGGAACTTCTCCAGCTCATCCCACCCTGTGTAAAAGCAGCTCCATGCAGCCTCCCAAATATTGCAAAGAACTTTTCTTTCCAAGGAGGCTGAGCACCTACCCCTGGTGGCTCAGAAATCTCATTTCCAGGTCACTGCTTAGCTTGCACCGTGGCAGCTCCACTTCCCTGGCACAGGGATATTTTCATTATCTCTTTCCCTTCCACATTCCCACGTTTCCCTCGTGATGAAATACTTGATAACAGCACCAAGGCACCAGAAGAGCAGGACAGGCTGGCAAAGGGCACATGAGCTGTTCTGACACTCTTACTCATGCCAGGATCTTTGCTGCACTGTCACTTCTCAATTTATTTGGGAATTTCCCATGCATGTGTGCACATCTGCACAGGTTTAGCCCAAGAGCTGGAGGGGAAATGTTCTGTTGACACAGTGCCTCTTTTCAGTGCTGGAATAGCAACAAAAGTTGAAATAGAAAAACAAAAACAAAAACAAAAACAAAAACAAAAACAAAAACCAAACAAAACAAACAAACAAACAAACAACAAAA
>VZTT01041164.1:1680-17904 GCA_013400855.1 Buphagus erythrorhynchus | reverse complement strand
AAAACAAACAAACAAACAAACAAACAAAAAAAAAACCAAACCAAGAAAAACATAAACAAAAACAGAAAAAAAACCCCAAAAACAAACAAACCAGCACCACATTTTCACATAAACATGCACCAAGACACAGGGACACGAGAGTTTTGACGCAGAAAGTCTTACACAAGACACAGCAAACAATTCAGAACTTCCTACTGGAGTGAAATCAGGGCACCAAGGGCGTTGTGCCTCTGACAGGATGAAAGGGATGTGGCTGCAGCTGCACTTTTATGTGCTAATGAGAACATCTGCTCCGTGTACAAGCAGCTTCTCCAGAAAAGCTGTGACTTTGGAGCCTCAGCAGCTGCCATGGATGAGTGATGACAGTGCCTCACCATCCTTATTTCTAGAACACATCTCCTCCAGCTCATTTTCTTTTTTTCCCACTCACAAAGAATCTGGAGAATAATTTACTTTCCTGCACGTGGCTATTTGCTTGTTTGAATATTGTTCTACCCATACTCATCCTTCTTTTCTTACGTGGAGTAGTCCCAGGTAATTTGAGCTACAAAAACACATATTTAAGACCTCCACGAGCAGGATCCTGTTCCACATCAGAATCAAGAATTGTCAGGCTGAGTCTGTCAGGCACAGTTTTTATTTCCAGTGATAACATGAGCTGTGACAGGAGCTCAAGCTCCAGATCTTAAAAAGAAGTTAGCAGCTAAGAAGCTTTTCCCTTAAAATTAAACATTTTTGATCTGAAGTTAAAGACAGACTAAACATGGAAAGCCAAACTCGTACCTCTCTGCAGGATCTACGTCAGGCAGGTACAAGGGAAACATTTGTGCTGTTGACAAATAGAAAATAAATAAGCCACTAGAAGGAATTTATTTATGCTGCTTTCTGCTATTTCTGTGTCCTGAACTGGTAACACCACTCAGAGAAAAATGCAGGTGGGTTATTTCTGAACAGTTTGTTCAACTCAAACAGCTGCTCAGGAGACATCTGTGAGCAAAGGAATGTCCTCTGCTCAGACAGACCAGAAAATTCTGCCACTGCACAGCCTGTGCACCCCAAAGGTTGCACAACTCTTCATTGCTGCACCTCCCAGCCAGCTCCTGGCTTGCTCCACCCCAGCTCCTACACATCCCTGCCACCTCCATTCCCCACAGTGGGAGCACTGCTCCTCAGCAACCTCCCTGCCAATGCCAGCTCCCTCTCCCACATCCCCACACTTCCCCTCTGGTGTGCATTTTATCATTTCATCCTTAACTTGCCTCTATAGGATTTCCCCCTTTTTAAGGGGGAAAAAAAAAAAAAAAGCAGGCAGCATTGAGAGCTCCAAGGCAACCTCTCTGCCCTTGAGCCCATATAAAATAAGCAAATTGCTTGGTGCAGAAGAGAAATGACATGGCAAAACCACAGTCCAGACATGGAGACAGACTCCCTTCAGACACAGACACTTGGCTGCACAACAGGAACTGCTGAGGAGATGCAGACAAATGCTCCCAATCTTGTTGGATTCATTTCTTCTTTACTTAGAAAAGTGGGCATGGGGTTTTTCTACCAAACTCAAATGTGCATCTGAGGGGCAGAAGGAAATCCCTGATCAGCACAGGAGCTGCAGAGGGAACAGGTTGTTCTCTCCTGGGCAGAGCTAGACAGTGGCAATTTCTGTCAATAAATCTGGCAGGCTGACAACTGAACAACAGCATTTAATTGGAAAGTATTCCCATCTCCCATTACTTCCCAGCAGAAGATGAAATTCCAGGAAAAAATTGCTAATCAACTACTAATACTGGAAACTTGATGTGTGTGTACACAGTTCTAAAACTCAGAAAAACTCTCCTAAGTTTTTCTTAGTTTTAGAAAAGACTCAAAAGTCTTTACAGCTGACAAATAAGCAGAGGGATTTGTGAATGCTTGATTTCCATCTACCCATAACAAAAGATAGCTTAAAATTTCATTGTGGAAAAAACACAATGGAAAGACACTGACAAAAAAATAAGACATCAGAGGCTGGAGATTAAAAATGCCTCCTTCCCCAGAGGCTTTCAAATATGTTTTAAGTTTTCAGTATTCTAATTTCAACAGGTGAAATGTGTGCTGCTCACATTGCAGATCAATGAAATTCAGGGAGGTGGGTGAGATGATAAATTTTGCTCAAATATTCATAACAGTGAAACCTGAAGGTGAATTTGAAGAGTCACAGAGGGCTCCTGTGGGCCAGGGTAAGCAAACAGAAAACCAGCAGAGAAAACTCAGCATCAGTAAATTCTGTGGAATGCAACTGGGGGAGAAAACCTGCCAGTGTTCACACATGGCAAGAGTTACTAAATTAATTTGCAAGGAGAACCCAGTGTCCTCGTACAGAACACTGAAGGCAAGGTCATTACTCATGAGAAGGAACAGAATATTAGGAATTACCCTTATGGAAGATACACTGGAGTAAGGCAAAGAGAGGGGCAAGTGGAAAAAAAAAGCTTAGAAGCTGAATGAGGATTAGGCAAAGAAGGATTTTTCAGTTTGGAAAACTTTACTGTAGGAAGAAGAGACAGTAGATAGACTTACAACTCTGAGTGACAAGAAGATTCCTCATTGCACAAAATCCAAGGGCAGCCAATGACTTTTTTCAGGGAATAGATTTATAAGAACCAAAAACAAATGTTTTGCTTTACTGTATACTATTACACCATGTGAGCTCCCATGAGAAACTGCAGGGGCTAAAAATAAAAGCTGGCTTGCAAAATACTTTATATCATCCTGCATTCTTCTGAAATGCATAAACACCATGGTGATAAACACGATGCAATGTCCTGTAAAGCAGAGGAGGCTGCAGGTGAAGGGGTGCATATGCTGCTCTCCTCTGAGAGCATCCCCCCACCCAGAAGGGCAGGATGCTGTGTGGGCTGCAGGCTGGCAGGAGACCCCTCTTCCTCAGCCCTGGACACTTCGTGGTTTGCCACATTTGGTAAATAAATCCTCTCTTTCCCATATTAATCACAGTTATTCACTCAGCTTGAATTCTCAGTTCCTTGTGATTCTATCATGGCATGATAAAACACCCATCTTTCCAGGAAAGGAAGTGGCTCTTTTTACACCTGTGCCAATATAAACCTATTTCCCTGAAAAGAGCTACTTCCACTTGAAAATGACTTTGGGATTTTTGAAAGCTTTGGCTGATGCCTGAACACCAATTTCCATGGTTCCTACTGGAGGGTTAACACCAACTCTTACCTGGGAGGAGAGCAGGGACTGTGGGGTGTTCCTGCATTTCACAAAGAGAGAAAAAAAAATTCTCAAAGAGAGAAAAACAAGGAGACAGACAAGAGCAGGTACAGAGTGACACCAGGACCTGAACAATCAGGAGAATGTGAAGCACCAGAAGCTAAATGTGAATGTGAAGCACAAAATTAGCAAAAAGGCTAATTTTCTGTCAATGAAGCTGAAATATTTTTCAGGGCATGGGTTTTGCAAAGTTGTTCAATCTCAAGCAGCATTTCAGCCTCAAAACAGCTGCCCAAGTAAGAGAAATTTGGAGGCAGCTTCAACAGTAGAGAAGGGGGACTAAGAAGAAGTGTGCTCCAATTTCAGTACCCTGGGAGCCTCTGAAGGCAAGACTTGGTGTTTTGGTTACTCTTGAGGTCTAAAGAGCCCAGAGCAATTGTGATATTTGTGTTCTCTTAACAAAGTGGAGATATTCTTTATGGTTTGGAGAAGGATTGATGTAACTCACAATGGCCAAAGGAAGTCTCCAAGGCAAAGTGGAGCCCCTTATTTTCCATTTCCCAAATCCCAGCTCCTGCTGTGAGCTGATGCCCCAAGCAACCTGGCTTTTACAGCTGCAAGGGTTGGAGCAGAGTCTCAAACCACACAGCAGAATTTGTGTGGAAGGAAGATCCCAAAAAACTGCATGTTAGTAAAATAAGTGAGTAGAACCCTGAAAATCTCTCTCTTCATGGGTGACATCACATCCCCACTGCCAGGTCTATGACCAGGTTAAGCTCAGCTCATGCAGCCAGGGATCTGTCTGATTTTAGGACATTAAATTGCCAAGCTCACAGCAATTCCCTAACACCAAACCTCCTACCAGCAATGCTAAAACACAACAAAAATTTCCCTGTGAATAGGGCAGCCCCCCATGAGACATGGAGCTCCTTAGCATGACTCCAATAGGAGTTTTTAGAGTTTATTGTATAAAATACAGAACAGGTCTTGGATTTACTCTTAGGATTCCTTAGAGACTTTCTCTCTCAGAACCAGTAAAACATGAAACCCGAGTCAGAAGGAACTGAAAAGCACTGCAGAGTAGTTTTGTGATGGCTGAGATGCATTCTAACCACCAGCACTGAAACAGAGAGCAGTTGAAGTCCCTTCTCTCAAAGGAAAATAGTGGAAGCTTTGGCACTGACCTGGGTAGGGTCAGGATTACAGCCTGGAAAATTACAGGGACAGAAGAAGACAAGAAAAAAGCAGGGAACTGGCTTCAGATGATCTCCAGAGGATGCATGAGTTGTAGCAATTCAACACTGCACTAAGCATTTAAAATTGGGGGTTTGTTTTGCTCAGCTTTCTTCAAAGGAGAATTGATGTGTTCCCTCTTAAGGCTGGATAGAATATAATGGCAATTCAGTTTTCTCACAGGAAAACGGAAGTTTCCACAAAAATCAAATTGCCCCCTCCTCTTTTTTATCTTCAAATTTAGTTTTGAATTTCTGTGAAAAAAATGATAAAGCAAAGTTTTAGTCAGATCACTCCTTTCTAATTAAATATTCCACTTTGCTGACCTGTGTTGCAGCCACTTCATTTCCAGGCAATATTAGATATTGCAGGGCTACACTTCCCTTGCAATCTGGAAAAAATTAGCCTTCCTAGGCTATTTAGAGGACTGTATTTCTTATATAATTTTTAATTGACTCAAGCTGTGTATACTGCTGCAGGAGCCAAAACTTCCATAGACAAAACTAATATTAAAAGTTAGAATGGCAGTAGCATAATCCCAGACTGTAACTCATGAGCTAAGAGGCTCCCAGGAAGATTGTACTTAATACCCCACTACAAGAAAATACACAAGCCTCACTCAGATCTTTTTAACCAAAACTATTTATTTTTGTCTGGAGAAACGTCAGAAACAGGTCAGCAATTTAAAATGCACCAGTTTGTCCTGACAGGTTTCAGTCTAACACCAGCACTTCAGAGTTTTGACTTGATGTGGAAATTCAGAATTTTGATCCACATCTTTGGTGATTTTGCAATGGGCAACAGACATAACCCAAACAAAGCACGACCCTCTTGGGACCCACCTGGACCTCTCTGACCTTTCTCTTGGGAAGAAAACAAGAAGTCTCTCCCAAGGCCAACATATTTAGTATTTCAAGGCAATCAACTGATTTTCTTTCTCAACAGAATTGTTTCTGGGACATATTTACTCCAGCCCAGCAGGAAGTGTAAGAGCTGCTTGTGGAGAGAGGAATGCTGTGCTTAAGAGTAGCTGCATTCAGTGGCTGAGAAGAAAACAGCTTTTCTGCTCTGCAAATTCACCTGAGCAGCAGAGCTTCCCCCTCCTCTTCTGATAAATCACTGGCAACTCTTCCCAAATCTCCACACAGCCCTGCAGCTTTATTTGGACTAAAACCCACAGGAGTGCTGAGTTGTATAACTGAAGACTGCCAGTACTTTTTACTGTTAGTCTTCCCCTTTTTTGTTCTTGGTTTTTTTTGTTTTTTTTTTAAAGACAAATTAATGGAATCTTTAAAGCCAACACTCACCTGACAGTGGCTTTGTTTTGGGCAAAGGCACAGCAATCAAAGACTAAAGGCAGAACAGAGCAGCAACAGTGTCCATCTTCTGTGGGACAGCTAAATATCACTGGAAATTGTCTTCTCACAAAAGAAAATCCCTGAGTCAGAAGAATTAAATAGTTTCACTCTAATTAAAGACATTTATACAAGAAGGGCAGCAACTGAATCAAGGAATGTCTTGTACATAGAGTAATTAGGAAAATTCACTGCAAAACAGAAATCAGCAACTTCCAGGCTATTTCCAGAGCTTCTTGCTGTGCAGACTGGAAGATAAATTCTCTTTTCCCAGCACCACCCATGTCGTTTTCCATGGTGGTGGGGCTGAACATAGGAAAGTGATGTGAGATGATGTGTCCCAATTGCCACTCTCCCAGAGCCAGGAGGCTGAGGGTGGCAAAGTTCTGGGACACCTGGGCAGAGACAACAGCTCAACAGGGGTAGGAGAGGGGAAGAGGAAAACCAAAACCCTTCTGATGTGAAAAAAATTCCTTCCAATCAAAGGCAGGGTTATCCAGCTCAGGACATGCAGCCACACCAGGTAGCACAGGCTGGCTCACTGCAGCTCCTTGCTCTGGAAAACCAGGCTGGAAACAATGCCAGATGCAACAGAGAGTTTGAGATATATACCCTGGATATTTTGGGATGCTGGCCTTCACAGAAAGAGTTCTCAGAATATGGCAATACAGTCCCTTGATCTTGCACACACACCAGTGAGAAGGTGAGACAGGTTTCAGGCCTCATCCTGCCTTACCTCTTCTGAAAAACCTCAGTTGAGTCAGAATGAGTCACTGTGCCTCTGCCCAATCACTTGCTAAAAAAGAAAAGCAAAAAATACGACAGACTGCATTGCTCCATGTCGAAATAAAACACAGTTCATTATTTTCATGTTCTGAGGAAACAGAATAAAAAGCCCCAACTGGCAATAGAATAGAAACACTGGAATTAGAGGTGAAGAGCAGGTTGTACAACCCAAAAGAGTTGGGTTTTCTTTCTGACAGCACCAGTGGGCTCCAGCTCTAATCTGGAGACAGCCTTGAGCCCACATGACCAGACTAAGGAAACCATCCTGCCCAAGAAAATCCTCTCAAATCCTTGTAGCATCCAACAGTAGTCCTAAAGGATCTAAAGGATGTGGTTTTTATTGCCCCCTACCTCTGACAAGCTGAGAAGCTGTAATTTCAAGTGGCAAGAGCATGAGCTGATTTAACTGAGCAGAAAGAGGCAGCTCCAGCACATCCTCCAGAGCCAAGCACAATTAACTCAACAGCCTGTTTTCTACTATTGTCTTTAAGACTGGTGGTTAGCAGAAACAGAGTTATGAACCAGAGAGCAAGTCATCAAGAAATATCATCAAAAACCACTTTTCATCAGAGCAACCACAAAATGGTATTTAAATATGATTTCCCCCATTCACTCCTAGTCAAACCTCGCAGAAAAATCAAACCACAGATCTTGCTCCTAATTGTTGAAGAAGGCAGAAAGCTGTTAAAATAATTCTCCTAAGGGTTGGGTCAGTGCAGCTTTACCACTGCAGGGAAAGGAAGGACTGGACAGAGACCTGCACAACAAAAAACTTCTAGGACAAAAAGACAGTAAAGAAGAACAAGGATCCTAACAGCAATAAAACTTCTCATGGGAAACTTGAGAAAGAAGAGAGGCAGATGAGGAGAACAGAGGGTTCTCTAGTTAACAGGAAGCTGCCTACAGTTTGTCTGGAAACATTTAGAAAATGAAACAATTAGCAAAACAAACAAGCAGCGTGAGATCCCAAAATAATGTGGTAAGCTTGTTGCAGCATCCTCACTGGATCAAACCCACAAAGGTGGAAGGAAGGGATCAGGACAGAGCTGTGTTCCCTCCTGGAGACAAGGGAAAGAGGGAAGAGCTGGTTTGGAAATGTCCCTTGAACAGCAGAGGAGGAGAGGGAGCCTTCAGGGACAGAGCCTGCAGCACAACCCTGGTGCTCTGTGTCCTCCTGTCCCTGCCAGGAGAGGGGCACACACATGACCAGGAGGGGATGGCACTGAGGGGACAACAGATGGAACTGGAGCCTGGCAAAAGTCGGAGGACAAGAGCTTTGCTCATCTCTGCATGGGTTGAGCCCCACACAGCCCACTCAGGGCAACCATCCTGTTCCTGACAACTGGAAACCTGCCCTGACTGATCTGGAGGGATGGAGACCTCTCAGGTAGAGGTCCAACACACAGCCAGAAATCCCAATACAAGCAAGATTCAGGCAAATCACAGGCTCACATTCATTTGTCCTGCACCTAGAGCAGGGTGCCACCACCCAACACTGTTGGCTTCTGGGGGCAGCTCCCAGCAGGGCTGAGAAGGAAATCTGTGACCCAAAAGGCTCTGCTGTCTCCTGAAAACAAGTGAGAGACTGGAGCCAGGCACTGAGGAGAATTCAGACCCTGTTCCCTGGGGTCTCCACAAATAGAGGGGGAAAAGGGCAACACAGACTTACAAATAAGATCCAGTAACAGTGTCTGGATCAGGCTTTGCTGGAAAGGCTTTGTAAGACTAAGACCTAGAAACTCCTGACCCCAGGAAAAAAGGCACACCAAGTATGACTTCAGCTACTCTTTCCAGATGCTGTGCCTGGCTTAGGGACAAATGGCCTGGGCAAGTAAAACAAGACTACCAAAAACAAGCAAGAAATCTTGTCTGTGGAGCTTCCCAGCAAGGTTACCCATCTGTGATTCCTCACATTTCTCATTAGCTCAGATCTCAGGAAGGCAAAACCCTGGGTGTTTCCAGCCAGCCAGAAGGAAGAGAGGAACATGTTCCCTCCATGATGTGCATGCATAGCTGAGGAATAGCAGAAGCAAACAAGCCCAACTTCAGTGTTTGGGAAAAACGTCATATCAGAATATGACCAAATTTGGGTCACAGGACGAGATCATAACTGCTCCTCACTAGCTGAGAAACTCAGTTCCCATCCTCTCACATGTCTTCAGCAGAATGGAGTGTGATGTTCCCAACACAGCCACACCCCACGGTGCAGACATCTCCCCGGGCTGCCCCTGAGGTCTGCAGGATTAAGTAAGCCTCAAGTCATAGCTCTTACTCACTGGCTCTGCAATGTTTATGCAGACAGACACCACAGATTAACGTCTATTAGTGCCTATTAGTGCCTATCACTGTCTATTAGTGCCTATCACTGCCTATTAGTGCCTATTAGTGCCTATCACTGTCTATTAGTGCTTATTAGTGTCTATTAGTGCCTATTGGTGTCTATTGGTGCCTATTAGTGTCTATTAGTGCCGATTAGTGCATCACTATTCACCTGAGAAGCAAAACCTCCAGAGCAGCTGATGCCTTAGTAAGGAACTTTTGTCTTTTCCATTGACAGTTTTCTTTGTTAAGTTCCAGAATATATATATAGATATATATCTCTCTCTCTATATATATATATATCTGATTACTACATTCAAATCCCTTGACACAAACCTGCTCTATCCCCACGAGGAGCTGTGTGCCTGCTCTCAGTGCAGAACACACACCTCAGCCCCACTCATTTCCATGTGACTGTGACACATCTGCTGCTTTCCCCCCCCAAAAAAACTGTGCCTTGACACCTGCTTTAGCTCGAGCAGTGTATTTCCAAATCAATGGCTTTATTGTTCACTAGGCTCTTGGTGGCTGCTGAACTAATTAAACCTTGATCAGGGCTTTCATCTGAATTTCTGGTGTGGAGTGGGATCAGCATCCTCTGGAAGTGCAGGCATGATAAAACTGCCCTCTAGTGGGAGAGCCCCAGTCGCATCCACAGAGGAGAATTTGATGTACAGAGGAGAATTTGGGGGTCCACAGCCCAGCCCTGAGCCTCAGGGGCTGGGTCACACTGTCCCTGTGCCTGCCTGCCATGCTCCCAGCACACCAATGTGACCAGAGGTGACACTGCTGTGGCTTTTTCCTACACTGCCATTCACCAGGACCTGCAGGAGACATCCTCTGTCAGCTGGCACCACTGATTAGCTGGGCAAAAACTTAGTGGAAGCAAACTTGGGGAAAAAAGATGGGTAACCATGGATGGGCAGGCAGCTGAGCATTGTTAAAAGTCTCGTGGTGCCAGCACCAGGGCTCAATACATATCAACAGTGACAGCTGGAACCTTAGAGATGGAGAAGTGTCCCCAAGGGCCCATCCAGAGAGATGCCATCACTCTGGACCAAAGAGCTGTGCACCCCCAAAAGCTCCTGCCACGTGCACAACAGTCCAGAGCCCTAAAGATGCTCAGTGCTTTCCCTTTTCCCAGAACTGTGGGGTGAGGCATAACCTAAGGCTGGAGACATGTCTCAACACCAGCCCAACACCATTTTATGGAGCAGCACCTCATCTACAAGAGGAATTATACAACAGCCAGGCTTCAGGGGGCCTATGGGGAAAGAAAATTAAGTCCAGATAACTCTATGATGGCTCAATAGTGAGAACTTTTACGAGAAGGTGGAAAGAGGGACAGAGAAATGACAGCACAGAAGCAGATTGTGCAATGTCAGCCCTCTGCTTCCAAAGGGGCCTTACCCATCTTTAATTTTCAGAGCAGAAATGTTGGATTTTGGGGGATCACACACTGTATTTACAAGGCCACAGTGTCTCTTTCTGCCCAGAAATGCTGGCTGGCTGGTTGAGCTCGTAACACACACTCAAATCAACCTTCCTTTGCTCCTGCAGGAATTCCTACACTGCCCAGATTTATCCAAACATCCACATCCCACTTCTGCCTCAGACATCCTTGCCCAGAGGAAGAAGCATGGTGGTCCTGCTTAGCCAGTGGAGGAGGTGTGCTCAGTTTACAGAAGGGTTTCCATTAACAAAACTTAACACAAGGCATCTGCCACAGTTTACTCTTCTGGGAAATTGGGTCATGATCTCCAGTGCCCTCACTGGTGTGACCTCCTGAGGCTCCCAGCCAAAGGATTCCAAAGGTTAACCAGTTAGTCCCTCTCCAACCATCCCACACAGCCTCTCCTATAGCCACAAGCTATTTAAGCTGCCACAGGCTTGGGATCCTTGTTGTCACCACTCAGACCCCCACAAGGTCGTTCACATCCCTCCAGCAACTTCTGCTGTCCAACAATATTCAACAAAGCCCATTTCAACCAGACCACTTCCAAACAACAGAGCACTGAGAGGGATGGAATGAGTTTTCAGCCTAAAATTGGGTTTCATTGGGATAATTCCAAGATTGCAGCACTACCTCCTCTTCCTTTGTGCATGGATATGTGGAGAAACTAGAGTGTATTTTTGGGCAGTGAGTCAGCCCAGAAAAGTTCCTGTTGCCATTAGGCTGCAGTGAAACTCCAAACCTCACATTTAAATGTGACCACAACAATTTCACACCATTCCTCCCAGCCCCTTCTTCCTGTAAAGCAAAGTGAGAGCAGAGCTCAGGCCACCAGGGTCCTGCACTCCTCCATCCTCAGGTTTCTCCTCCTGGACCAGGACAACACCAGGGCAGAATTTAGGGCAGTATTTAGCTGACCCTCCACACCTCACCAATGATCCCAGCTTGGACTCTGCTTCTCATTTCTACCCTTTCTTCTCATTTCTCATTTCTCCAGGATCTGAGGGCTCAGACACCACAGACACAGATTTGCAGCTCCTGTGCAGAATCTCCTTACAAAGGTCTGCTCACACAGCTTTAGGTTATAAAAAGCCACCACAGCCCTTTCCCATAAACAAACCATGGGAGCCATCACCCTGGACAGCAATTCCTCCCTTCCTGCAAGAGCCTGGGATCAGCTGAGAGTGTGCTAAACCTTCCACAAATTATTCCCTTCTTGAGCTAAAATGGCCATGAGTGGAATTACCTCCAGCAGCACTGGTTTCCCACTGACTGAACCTTGCAGCTGAATTCTTCAGTCTTATTATCAAGGCTTATTTTCCTTTTCCTCACAAACTTATCCATATCTGCTCCTGCCTGCTTTAAGACACACCTGCAGGCTGTGCCAGGAGACCCTCCATGCTGATAGCAGGGTGAGCATTTATCTGAGAACTGAAAATGCTCAGCACTGACCAGGACAAGTTCTCAGTGTTTGACTCCAGAGCTCCCACTCAAATTAACAAACACCTAGCAGGCCACCAAATTAACAAACATTTGCAGAGTGGAGTCATTCCAGCAGGCATTTTTAGGCTGTTTGCTATTCCCAGATAGGATAATTCTGTACCACACATCTGCTGGCTTCCTTTGAGCCTGTGACAGCCCTTTGGAGCAACCTGGAATTGTCCTCCAAGTAAATTCAGAACCTGATAGGATCAAGTTAAACAACACACTTCAAGCATTCAGATCCAAGAGGGATTTTTTGCCTACAGATGTAGAAGTGGCCATTTTATAGACACCACATGGTCAGCAGCCCTTTTCTTATCTGGACACTGATTTTTGCCATGGCTGTAGCCAGCTGTTCTTCAGGGCCAGCAAAGGAGAGCCCCAGGGTCTATGCAAGCACTTCCCTGCTCACTGCTCTCAAATATTAGGGCTGAAGCTTGGATACAAAGATACAAAAAAAAAAAAAAACAAAAAACAAAACAAACCTGCAAATGAATAGAGCTTGCAAAAAGGAAGATGTGCAAGCAAACCTTTGCTTTTCCCTCAGCTCAGACTTCAGTGCTTTGCTGTCAACTTCAAAATGACATTGACAACAGACAAGGAAGAGACTTTGTCTCCACATTGGTGATTTTAGAATGACAATTGGATTAAGACACTTCAGTGTCTTACTCCTACGTACTCTAGAATTATATAGAATATAATTATATAGAATTATATTAAATTAGAATTTAATTGCAGCAGTATTTGCCTGACCCACAGGGGACCAGTGTACTTTGCAATATGAGGATTTCAGAATGAAGAGGATGTCCTTTCTCCAGCAATGGTGACATATTATTTCTTATTAGAGCTTTGTTGTTCAGCCCAGTGACAGCTGTTTGTCTCAAAACTTGACTTAGAAGCATTCAATCCATCATGCATACCGAGTTATAAACCAGAATAAACCTATTTACTGCGTTGATTTGAAGAGTTAAGATGCTACTGGCACTTCTTCAGATGCCCTGGGTGAGAAACAATGCGCATTCTTTAAAATTTTCACAAGTTTAATAAGGGATAAAAAGGACAATATCCAGTGTTGGGGTGCTTAGCAAACTGCTAAAAGCACACTCTCAACTTAAAACAATTTTCTTATCTATTTTTTCATTACATTGGTTACATACATATTAATGAGGTTTATACATATTCAAATATCCCTGTGAGTTCTTTCACACAGGAATCTGGGAAAAAGAGTTCTGGGAATTCTTTTAGCTTGATTTGACCTTTGACCCGTGGAATAGTGTAGATTCAATTTTTGGGAGTCAAAAATTTTGTATGTCATTTACTCACAATGTATACGCCTTTTCCTCACAACAACAGATGGAATTATTGATAAAATAAATGGAATTATTGATAAAATAATGACAGCCACAGGGTCAGTAGCAGGAGGTTTTTTCACATCCTTTCTTACAGTGTTATCTGTGTGGTTCCTTCAATGTTACCTAATCATACAGACAGTTTTAGCTGTTTCCACAAACTTATCTAAGTCACTATTGCCAGTCAGTTAAAAATAAAAGTGTCCTGCAAAAGTTAGCATTCCATAATCTCTATTTTAATATTTTGCAAAAGCCTAAATTAATATATATATGTTTATCACACTACTATTTATATAAGCCATACAGTGCACACAAAAGGGGACAGATTAAACTATATTAAAGCACTTAAAAGAGGTTACAAACAGCATTATATTAAAATTGTTGTGATAATAATGTGTGTCAATAATAACTTGCAAAAACCAACACCTAAATGTGAAAGCCAATAACTTTATTGCCATTTATAACATTTATATGTATATAAAACATATGTATATAACATTTATAACATTTATAACAGCCTGGGTGAGCTCCTGCCAGCTCCACTGCCCCCCTCAGCAGTTCTGCACAGGGGACAGCAAGAAGTGAGCACAGAGTGACCTTCTGCACCCAAAAGTGGAACCTGTTTCCCTCCTTTCCTCAAAGCCAACATTTGCCAAGGGACCTGGGACATCAGGGAGAATTAACTGAGTGAGTGGTGGACTGGAGGTAAGGAGACCACACAGGTTTCACTGTGACTCCAGCAGCAGCTCAGCTCAAAGTCATTTTGAAACTGCCCTACACCACAGTGGGAAACTCCTCAGAGCCTGTCCAATTTGAGCAGATATTGCTTTTATCCTAAAGTCCAGTTGGGAATCACCACTGAATGTCAATCCCACCTTTAATTCTTAGCTTTCCCCTCATAAGCACAAATAAATAAAATTATTTTTTTAAAAAAGCATAAATATCATGACAGGAAGGTTGGGAGTGGGGTACAGCCAGGCACAGTGAAATTCAGATGTACAAATGCAAACCCTGTCATGGTTCTGAGAGCTTTTCCTGAAAGCACAGCAGGGAAGAGACTGAAGGAGAGGCTGCCAAGGGGGCCAAAATCTCCACCAGAGGCTCAGTCCAGGGTGGACAAGGCACACACTGAAACCACTGATAGGAATAACTTTGCTTTAAAACTTTAAAAGAGTTTGGTCTGCTCTGGCGTTTCCATCACACTGTGGTGGCTGGGCAGAAAGCAGGACTGTAAACTACAACAAAATGTCCTTCCTAACCCACTTTTATTCGGGATTTGGTCAGCTGAAAATCAACAGTTTTGCCTGTTGAGCATCACGCCAGAGCAAGGATTTCCCCTGCCCTGCTGCCTGCCCTGCAGCAGGGGAAGGTGACAGATGGGGACATCTCTCTCCATCTTTCCTTTCAGGCCAAGGGCAGAGGCAAAGAGAGGCACAGATCCCATGGCACCAGTGCCAGCCTACAGGAGGAGACAGCAGCAGGACAAACACAGGGAGGCATCAGCACAAAACCAGAAAATTACCAGTGTTTGACCAGAGATTGTCACACAAAGGACAGGAGATGCATGCACTGACCAAGAAAAGAGTGGGATAAGCAGGAGGAAGCAATAACTTGGAATGAAAAAATCAGAAGTCAAGATAACTCCTGCACAGAAGTGGTTTGTGTCAAGCAAAAGTGAGGTTTTAAAGAGGGTATTGTAAACAATAAAGCTGGAGGAATAAGGGAAGACAAAAAATGGTTTTGCCCTTCCCACTAAGAGATTGTCTCCTTTTCAAGAAGTTGGACAGGGCAACAGAAGGAAGGAAGTTTTTTCATGGCCTTGGGGTTGGTTTCAAGAAGGAGCATTTGCTCATTTAGAGGAGCTCTGCAAACCTCAGGCAGTATCACAGGGTGACTCTCAGGTGGAGAGTTGTGTTAGTTCACAGAACTGGGACAGATCCTGGCTGGGGGGAGAGAGGTTCAGTAACGGGAGTTTCCAAGCTTAGGGGGATTTTTTAAATTTTTTTCTCTTCTGAGAATATATCTGAAGAGAAAGAGCTGTGGCAAGGATGGAAGGACTCCCTCTCCTAAACCATACTAACCACATGTGACATCATGCAATTAACAGCTCATAAACAGAGAGGTGGGGCTGCCAAAATGCTCAGAATATTCTCTTGTTGCCAAGGAAGAGGAAGGAAGACCAGCCATTATCACCTGATACAGGAAGGGTTGATGCATCCCTATCTGCTCCTGTTTCTTCCCTCATCCCCACAGAAGTAAGAACATCCCAGATGGGAAAGCTTGGTAGCACCAGGAATCATGAAAACCTGAAGCCACAATAATATCCTGCTCTGCAGCCATGTGAGACATGTCAGGTTCATCAGAGATAAAGAAATGACCACTCTGCAGGTCATAAAATAAAAACAAATGTTGTTGTTCAGGGAAGGGAGAGATTGCTAATAAAACAGCCTGTGCCTATTTGGATTATTTGCCACCAGCCAAGAGTCCATGCAGATTTACAGTGCAGCAGCCACACATCCAGCCTCAAACCATCAGAGACAAGGTGCAAGCACCTCTGCCTCTCAAACTCTGTAGAAGTTTCCCAGTTTTCTGGGATTTCCCTTGGAATCACTCTTGGCTACAGCAGATGCTCTCACAGTTTTCCAAAGTCATCAGCATGTATGAATACTTCAATTTGCACCTGTCTCTGCTGGTGACACCACAGTGACACCGATTTTCTAAAGGTCCACCACTCAGTGAGCTCCATTTCCAGTGTTCCCACCTGGGCACTCAAACCATCAGGTATGGCTAAAAAGCCCTTCCCCTATCACTGCCACAAAGATGAGGTAACAGCACAGGAAAACCAGGCACAAAAGGACAGCCCCAACCACTCGCTCAATTCAGGGGCAACTTCTGCACATTTGCAGTTAGGCACAGACTTAGCTGCCTTGGCTAAACTGGTGCGTTATCATCCAGTGCAACAAGAAATGTGCCCTAAAATTATCGTTATGGTGTCTTAGTCTTGTATTCTGCTTGGATCAGTCAGAATTTCTCTCCT
>VZTT01041159.1:62433-159255 GCA_013400855.1 Buphagus erythrorhynchus | reverse complement strand
AAAAAAACCTGAATTTGTATGTTTCTTCACATCCCTCCTTCACTCTTCTCTCCAGCTTCTCTAAATTTAGGTCTTCCTTTCAGTCAAGGACATTTAGGACCTCCCAGTCTGCTTCCTACATTCAGCCAGGCTCCTACCAACATGAATCAAGATCTCCTTCAACTTTCCCAAAATTACATCTAATTATAAGCCTGAAGACTAAAGCTGCAGTAAGAAAGAGATGACTGCTGGTAGCTCAGGAGGTGCATCATGGTCACCTCAGCTCCAACTCAAGCATCCCAGGAGTCCTGGGTACTTTCAGAGACAAGAAGTATTCACAACTGCCAGAGTCTGTGATGAATGTGCAGACATTTGGACACTGAAAATCTGGGTACAAGTTAAAAAAAAAAAAAAAGGGAGGGGGTCTGCACAAATACTTGTGCATTGCTTAACAAATACACACCCCAAGATTATGCAAAAAAGCCATGAGGTTTCCTGCTCTCTGCATAACCCATTCCTTAAGACATTCCTACCGTAAGGCGTTTTTAAGTAGGCTACCATTAGCCATGTTTTTCTCCTCTTGTCTGTCCACAGAATTTTATGCACGTATTTCCCTTTGGCTGGATGGGACTAATTAAAGCCAGTCACAGCAACTCTGTGAGACTACCAGGACAACAGCAAGGACACAACAGCTGAAAGTATGACCACAAGGAAACACTGTATTCCTATTCTGCCAAAATATAGGTGTAGGAGAGGTACGCCAGAAGGTAAGAACTCGCACCCTCTTCCCCAGCAGCTTTCTCCAACAGCAATTGCCTGCTGACTCAGGAGAGATGTCTCAGTGCTACACAAATTACGAGAGCTGGCAAAAGAACAAGGAAAAACTAACAGGGATTACTGTGACCCCAATACTTCTTTCTTCCTCCGCCCCCAATTTTCTTTACTCATCTGTGCGTGTTAGAAATCAAACTGTCAGGTTTTGATCTTGCAGCTACTACAGAAATTCTTTCTGCACTTGAATAAATTTTGTCAGTCTTTTTAGTTCTACTTGTGCCCCTTCACACACACCCTGTTTATCTGCAATGCGTGCATTGGGAAATAGAAGGCTGGGGGCATTGTCTCTTAGCCCTCTGTTTCCAGTACAAAGAAAGAAGGTTTAGTATTTCTGGAAAGAAATTTTGCAAGGCATTCAAGCTTTCCAAAACCAAATGTTACTTACTGTCCGCTCCTGCTAAAGGCAGCATCAAGCAGCAGAGGATGGCTGCTGGCACAGTAAGTACTGGGATGCAGAAGTTAGGCACCATATTCCAAAGCAGAGCAAGTCCTCTTCAGTCTGAGGCAAGTGGTCAGTACATCCAGTATTACAGACACAGACTTACTCCTGCAAAACCAAAAAGGAAGAAAAGGAAAATTATTATGACACACAGATTAACTGCCAGTAACCAAACTACACTGCGAAGACATCCTTACAGATACTTTCAAAGAGAAATTTACCTATCTTCCCTGCATGAGCAGTAGAGCACCACACACACCTCTGAATTCAATAAGCTGATTTCAAGGGTCAGCAGGCATAAATGCACCTGTCTCCAGGTTTACCTTCACGTACAGTCTGGTTTATGGCCCATTAATGCATCTTTTCCTTGCTGTTGTTCACTACAAATAGCTCTGAAGCTGCACATTACATACAAGAAACAGTCTTAAGCTCTTGTAACTCTTCTTCCATGTGCCCTAGACAGACGTGGTTGACTGCATATGTAGGGAGGGTTTGTGATCAAATTGCATGTGCAGCACAGCTTGGACCATCCTGCTGGGCTGGTGTACACCAGACAAGTCTCAGCGGGTTCAAGCAGAAGAAACAGAAGCTGATTTGGATCAGCTGTCAGCTTACAAAGCTACCAGAGTAACAGCAGAATGTTATTAAGGAAAGTGTCTATAAAGAGAAGCTTTACCCAAAGCAAACACCTCAGCTTTAAACTCCCCAAAATGGAGGCAATGACTACCTAAAAGGATTCATAATTGGATATTCCCTCTCCAAAACAAAGCATATTATCTTGTGAATTGCCTTAACTTGGGCATCTGCTTGAATATTGAAATAGAGAAACTTCCTTGAAAACAAACCCAAAAAAAGGCAAATATTTAAAAAGA
The DNA here is from genome assembly GCA_013400855.1 of Buphagus erythrorhynchus. Taxonomy (NCBI): domain Eukaryota; kingdom Metazoa; phylum Chordata; class Aves; order Passeriformes; family Sturnidae; genus Buphagus; species Buphagus erythrorhynchus. The sequence goes on along the minus strand of VZTT01041159.1, from coordinate 157,131 downwards.
ATACAATTTCTACATATCGCTTTCTTTATCTTTTAATGAGAATATACTCATTGTACTTCCATCTCAAAGTCTAAGGTCTACCTACTAAAATACACTTTAAAGGAGCTAGCAAGCACCACACCCTCAGCGACTGCACTCAGCAGTGACACTTTCAGTACCAGCATCTCAATGCAAGCCCAAGAGTTACTTAAAAGTAGATGTGATTCTCCACTAAGCTGCAGAAGTTACCAAACTTACCAATACAGCATTATTAGCGAAAAAACCTCATGCTGGCAGATGCCAGCCTGAGCGGATCTGTGAGTATCCTTGAAGCAAAGAACCTGCAAATGTGCACACTGTTTGTGGCCCAACATGCCACTTTTACTCGTGCTGGCAGACATTTCAAAAACATCTTCAAGACTGCTCTAACAAAGATATTTCTGAATTTTGCTAGGTTTAGAAGCATATTGTTTTTTGAAACTGCTGAGCTTTTGATGGAAGTATCACAAGTTACAAGCACGTCTACTTCTGACAAAAACACGGTGCTCAAAGAATGCCAGCAATGATCGTGCCTAGGGAAATCCACAAGAAATCTCAAGAGAATCTGCCTTGGCAAATATTTACAGTGCATAGTACTAACAAACAGGAGATCATGATTCTTCTCCATTCTGTTACTGTATTTGCACAGTAAATCTTTTCACATGTTATATCATCGCACAACACAGAGAAACCTTTATTTATGCAACATCTTCTGCACCCAAGACATCCGAAAATACTTTACAAAATAACCTAGTTCTAACCTAGATGCAGAGAGAATACTGATCATCTCATTCAGCTTTTATTGTCTCAATGAGAAGGCATAAATCGAACTAAGCTCAGCAGCAAAATTTTAAATACTGCAGAAGAGGCACTTTGTACCAGCCACACACTCAGTCATCTTTGCTGCCCTCCAACTTCCCTATCTTCATTCAACTCTCACCAAAGGATTACTAAAAGCACCATTTACATGACTTACATAGCAAAGACAGATACAGGTAGTTGTATCTTTACATTTGCATAAGCTCTATTCCAGTGACAGAATAGTCCAGTCCCAAGCAGCTGGCCCAGTGTTGGCCAGCACCCCAGATATGGCCCATACAGGAATGGGAAGAAATGCCTGGATCAAGAGTGATGATTATGAATAAAAATTCTGCATGTATAGGGGTAATTTGTGCTGCCTGGAGAAGGGAGCCCACTGAAGCACTTTAAGCAGCATTACATCTGGCTCAACAGCAGCCAGAATCCTAAGAGGCTGCTCTTCTTGGGGAGGGGGTGGGAAACACCAAGGGTTGAAATTACTGTGTCAAAACTAATGATGTGTGTCAAGCTCTCTAAGATTAGGACAGAGAACAAGTTTTACAGGTGGTGCTGAAACATCTTAGATATTTGTCAGACCACATTGGGGATGAATAGCTTTCAGAGAGCTTTTCCTCTTTCATTCACTTCCATTAACAATAAAAGTGTCTCATCTAACGGTGTATCTTGAGCACAGATTGCTCAGAGTCGTGTCAATGGCACCTCCACAGCCCCCATTCAGAAGGAACTCTCAGAACACAAAAACCTCAGTTAAAGAATAGGTCTGTCTCTTGATTTCTCTCTTCTTTCAGTAAATGTGATCAAGCTTCTCTCCAGTTTCAACAGATTTATAACTTTCCTCTCCAGCCCATGAGATACATACAACATGCACTATGCAAAACTGATGAATTGTCAGATACCCTACCAGATGCTTCATAGACTTGATCTTTTTCAACTGTTTAGTGCTCTAAATAATTTACCATCTGGTAGAAAAGCCAGATTTTCTTATGCCAGACTGCTGTCTGTCCCTCCGAAGTTAATAGACCACCTTTGGCCTTTAACAGGATCAAAATTTGCCACTTCCTCTTGCCATGGTTGCTCTGCCTATGGAAAAGTTTTCTGCATTCAATATTTAAAGAGCTTTAAATTGGAATGTTTTAAAATTTTATAAATCTCAGTAGCTGTCATTCTCTTTTGAAAGTGAAAATATTAAGAAGCATCTCCCTGTGGTTCAGAATTCCCATTTTTTAGAAGTGATGATGCTCTCTCCCAAGGAGACAACTCAATATTCAAAGCAAGGGTGTCAGCTGAAGCTTAGTTAACCCTTAGAAGGGCCAGTGTTACTCTGACAGTGTTAAACAGCAATCCTGAACCAATGTTAAAGGCTTTCTTTCCTGGGGCAGAAGGCACCTTAGGATGGAAAGCAGCTAAAAACCAGGTAATATTGATAGATTTTGGCAACAAGCTAAACAAAGTCAGTACAGCTTTGGCAAAATCAAGTACAACAGCAACTGACCAAATAATGCTCCTACAATTCTTAATGTGTCTTGTCCCCAGCAACCTCATGCCTCCTCAGGCTGTTCTCTCTTGTTTCTGGACCAATCTCCTGTGCACCAGATTATCTCAGTCCCTTCATTCAAAGGCCTCCTTTAATCTCACTGCTTTGGCCAGCATCTCACAACTAATACTGCATTTGGGAGCCCAGACACAGTACGAGAAGGTTTTTCAAAAACACACATACATTCTCATTTCTTCTTCTGCATCTGGTCCTGGCAATATCATCAACTCTAGACTGCATAACCCAAAATTAGGCTGAGGCTAAGCACTCCAGATGGCTTTGTAAAAACAGCTTTTGAGTTTAGTAAGCTAAACTCCTGCCTCTACTCCAAACTCAGTGCTAGAGCTACTGAGAGCTAGTTTGGCAGAAAACTAGAAAGCAGGAAAGCACAACAAAAACCAGCAATCTTCATTTAAATATATCAGTTTTTTACTGTGGGGCAGGTGGATGGAAAAGAGGCGGTCTTGAGGACATTTTTTCAAACCTACATGGTCTGATTCTTTCAGACAGGCAGAAAAAGCTGGACTCATTTAAAACAGAGCCAAGAATACCAACAGCTCATATGGTACTAAGAAATTCTGGCAATGAGTATGTCTCACAGGAGACGGCAAAGAGATTAGAAAAAGCAGTCAACTTTAAAGAATTAAGAGGAATTTCAAACCAGCACTGAATAGCTTATGTCCTCTATGAACTTCTCTGTAAGATAAACTGAACTGAAACCAGTGTCACATGGGTCATCAGCCAAGACTGGCACAGTGAAGAAAAGCATTGCCAAAGCAAGCCTGCCCATTCCAAACCAGGGACAAGAACACTGCACTAAAATCACTTTTTAGGTTAAGCGACTTTGCAACCCAAAGATTCTAAGAAGTCAGCACAAAAAGTTCCCTCCAGGAACCCCTGTACACCCATGGAACTGCCAGGTTTCATCGTGTGTGTGAGTACTGACACTGCCTTTGCTGTGAAACACGGTTAAGAGACTCTGGAGAAGCTTATAGGGTGAGAAGGTGAGCCCAATGCACAAGCAATGTCCTTATCTGACCTGGAGATGTAATAGTGTCTTTTCAAAAAGGAACCTGAAACAATTGTTTTCAAGGTGGAAACTTCCTGAGCATTCTCAAGGTGAGCCCAAGGACGCAGGTCAGAAAATACCAACTGGGCACAGTCAGACCATGGTAAAGACAGGGCTGAAATTACATCAGCTTCTCCCAGTGCTACTACACGTGCAACACAACCAAATTTTCCTTCAGGACCCCTACCCTCTATAATTTACACATGTACCTGAAGGGAAACCAGTGCTCCAGAGGGACCCAATCAACACAGGTCAGCTCTGGGGTGCCACATCAGTGATGGTGATCATGCACCATGCAGAGCAATAAGGCAGCTCTTTATTCTGTTAAAAGTGAGAACAATAACTACTACAGCTCAGCTGCTTCACCCTGTACATAATGCCTCATCTGTGCTCAGAAGGAGGAACGGGAAAACCATGACACACCATATAACTCAAGATCATCATATTGCACACATTAAAAGTTGTGGAAGCAGTTACACACAAGCTAATGACTTTTCAATGTTTCACTTCACTACATTAGTATTCCTTTAGCATAGATTTCTTTGTGCTTTTCTGCGAGAAATATAATATAAAGAGACTTGGGGAGTACAGCAATATGGCCAAAAAAGACAAAATGAGTCTCATTTCACTCCGAACTCCCACATGCAGGGAATGTATTAGAGAGATTCAGTGGGGAGATATATGAAGATGGCGACGATGGCAACACTAGAATAGATTTAGGGAGGAACTTCCTATGGGCTTGCAATACAATAAAAAGGCCAAGAGCTAAAGAAACTGCCACATGAGCAAAGATACCAGCTCTGGGACCCAGGTGTGAACAGGCCCAGAGCATCAGTCTGGTTACAAGACTCTCAAACCATCTGGAGAGAAGGGATGAATGAAGCAATTCAAAAACCAGGAAGGATAAAGATCCCTGTCAAGTCACAAGCATTAGACAGGCTGGCTAAGGATTTGATAGCTATCTGTAAGTACAAGAAGGATACAAAACACCAAGAAAGGAGTGGAGGAGTATAATTAGCCATGGGCATGTAACTGGGAGAACAAGACAAAGCAAATGGAAGTGTATGCTGAATCTTCTCAGTAAACNAAAAAAAAAAAAAAGAAAGAAAAAGAGAAACACAGCCCTCCCCAGAAGGAAAATGTTTCATCACCTGTTTGGAAAGAAAATACAAATCGGGTAGGAAAAAACAAAAAAAATAACCCAAAATATCCCATAATCTGAGAAAAACATCCAACAAACTAATACAGGCAGATTGGTATGGAGCAATATATGTAACATCAAGAACAACTCAGAAGTACTTCAAAAATATTCCCCTTATTTTGATAAAGCACAAAGAAGTGAGAAGTGACTAAGCACAAGCTGGCCCAGCTACAGGTCACTGCGATCCTGAACATGCAATCCCAACCTGACCTAAGGAGAGGAGCAGAGCCACTTCTAAGCAGAAAACAAGCACAAATTGAATATTCTTGTCAGCTTTATTGGCTACATTTGGTTCTGAAGACATTAATTTCTGAAGGTGTCATTGCCTGGAGACAATACTAGATAAGAAAGAGGAATTTTTCCACTGGAACAAGGATTATGGAGGGCCCAGTTAAATAACTATGGAGATAAGTTAAAACATACACTTAAAATATAGATCAGCCTTGAGCCTCACAAGCCCAGCTATCACTCACAGCAAGCACTAAGCACAGATCGCTGTAGATCACCCTACCCAAGTGGAAAGGCTCCTAATGCCTGCTGTAAAGTCTCCTTAAAAGAAGCAAACTATTGCATATTGGCCTTTCAACAGAGATCTCTTACATTTACAGAATAGGCCCAGCACTGCATCCAGATGCATGAATTACACATCCCGGGCAGTAGAAAATCCCACAGAAAATGAAACTAAATTCACGTATTCCTTAACTATCAGCAAACTCCACTAATGTGAAGAAACATGCTCATGAGCCAGACATTTCCACAAAGCAAGAATTTCTCTGCTTTTTCTACACATTACTGTACATGTGACAATATACTTCTAATAAAAATGACTGTGCTGTAACAGGCTTGGCTGAATTCAGCACAATAGAAAACAGTGCAAGGACTAAAATCACTAAGTCCTCTCCTCTAAAACCAATTCCAGGGTGTCAAGTTCTGCACAGCCAGGGTGCAGACAGGTGGTTTTAAACTAGAGATGGAGAGCAGAGAAACATGGTCCTTCTGTGCTTGCCACTCACAACACAGCACAGCTGAGTGCCACTGTACAGCTGTGGTGCTATTATTCCTGCATCTGGCTCCAGCAGTGACAAACACACTGGTTCTGCACCTCTCAGACTGACAGAACATGCAAGGCAGGGCAGACCTAAGATCCACTGAGCACTGGAACTCACTTTAACCAAAACGGCAAGAATGCAAATGACTGACCAGATGAGAGATGATTTCTCCTTCCATCCCTTCAAGGATTTGTGTGATGTCCAATGGCTTGAAGCCAAACTAAATCCTAAATCAATTCTAATTCAAAATTAAATCAGTTTCCTCTTTGTAAGAATGCTTTTACTCTTTCCACACATCTCTCAGCTTCCTTAGACGCACTGGTGTCAGAATTTTTCAGAGGCCTCCCAGAATGTGAGCAAGCCCTTTCTCTGGCTTAGAGATTTTGAGCAACTTCTAGAAATTTTCCTTTGAAGAATCCATTTAAGTTGGACCCTGTGAGAACATGATCTTCAGGTATTATGTTATTTTTGTAGTAATTTTTGCTTCAACCAGAGTACAAGGTACATAAAGAACTTTTTTCTGGGGAGCAAAAAACCAAGTTGTTCTTTTTAACAAAAAATACTTTATTTTTGCTAGAAGTTCAGTTATGTTTTATACAACATAGCATGCTACTGGGGTCTGCTCACTTAATGCCTTTCAGATTAACAGCTTATTCTAAATCTGCTTTTGCCAAGACCTCAATTTCTGGAATTTGCTTAGCTTTTATATTTAGAAATACTGGGCACAATACTAGTACCAAGTCTTCTACAGTATTTTCAGTGGTTAAAAACTGATGCAAAGTAATAATTTCCCTCTTTGGCAGCACACTCCTCTTCCTTAACTGCCCTCCTTAACCTCCCATCATCCAAGACAAATTTCCACACAAGACAATGGCACTGATTTGCCTAAATTATTTATCTTCTATGTATAGTCAGCAGTTCTTCAAAGCCCACCTTGGATCTTTCAATTTTCCTTTTATATTCATTTTACTTTATACGCTCTACTACTGATAAATGGGAGCTGGGTTTCCAAATTTTCATCTCAGTTTCTCAAGCCTGCCACCTACCTAGAGCAAATTACTCCCAGCTAACTGCTTGCTAATTTAACTTCTTTTCCCAGTCTATTTCCTATGTTCCTCTATTGATTTCAAACCACATCAAGGAACTGATTCACTCCCTCCTTGCAATCTCCCTTTTTCTTTTCTACTCTTACTTTTTCCCATTACAATATTAGGGATGCTTGGTATTAGGGATGAACTAACTTGTTCACCTTCTTGTAAATTACCCTTTCTAAAGTTTATCATAATTCTCAACACTTTCATCTTCTTCACCTCTTTGAGTTCAATGATGTATTCATGCCCTACATTCACCACAGTCATGGCCACTGATGAAGATGCAAGTGAGGAGCCCACAAACACCTCCAACCTTGCTGATGCTGCAGCATCTTGACAAAGACAGGAATGATTAAATAATCCTGAGCAACTCCTTGTGTCTGCAGCGATTTTAAGCCAGGCTCTGGAAAGAACACACAGGCTGGTGACAAACCCCCCATCATCTCACAGTCACTGACACATATGGCAATCAAGTAAAAAACGACTTACTGCTTTGATTCTGCTCACAGAGACAATAATCCTTTTCCACAGGTCCACCAAGTACGCACAAAGTGCCAAATTCCCAAATACATCTTGGCTGCCATCCTTTCTAGACATGGGGACACCAGCTGAGGAGCAGCATGGCTCCACCAGACGGGATCCCTGCCTGTCCCAGCTGCCCCTGCCAGCCAGCACTAACCCAGGCAGGAGAAGACAGCAGCAGGCTGCCACAGGGCTGGCTTCTTCCTAATGCCATCATTTAGCAGACAACTTATGCCATACTGGAGGGTTTATGTATCCAATTAAACTTCCTGTAATTCTCATCTTGTGAAACTATGAACATTTTCAATGCTGGATTTTGGAATTATTCTCTCCCAAAGGGCCTTGAAGTTAATTATATCATAGTTGTTATTACTGTCTCAACCACAGATACTGCTTGAACCCCATTATTGTGTGTGTTACTGAGGGCTAAAATAAGAACAGCTGCTGTTTCGGTGTGCTCTGGAGCTAGCCTTTCCTGCAAACTGCTTCTATAACCTTTGCCCAAAAATTATGTATGCTCAGTTTATATGCAGGTAGTTAACAGAGACCAGTAGGGTAAATGGACTTATTATATTTATTAAACTGAATTCTCTCCATGCAGAACATCCCCAGCATCCTGCAGTTCACTGGCTCTGGAGGCATTCTGGCATTTGGAAGACAGTACTCAGAAATTCCCTCCGCAACTAATAAGCAAGAACTATGAAAGCACAAGTTTCATGCAATTGCCTTCTGTATGAAAAATGAAAACTGTTTCTGTAACCTCTAAAGAAACCAAGATGCAATCAAGCTTACTGTAATAAGATGCTAAATTTATGATTATTCCTTTTTATTTTTCCTTCTAGTAAGGCCCCCTAGCTTTGCTTCACCAAAAGAAAACAGCCTCTGAGGTGGCATATACGACACACCACCTAAGCCATATTAAAGAGATGTAAATTTAAAAAATCCTAGGTGTAATATAATGCTTATTGAAGATGAAGAAACTAAAGGTCTGCAAACTGTCAAATCCTGATTTAATGGTAACAAGTCAGTCTTAACTCTTAGTACAAGAATTTCTATTCCTAAGTTTTTATTCCAAACTACTTCTCTCCTTCAGTAACACCTCAAGCTAAGAATTAAATTCAGATTTTTGCATCACATTCTTTACAGTAAGACACATAAAACATATACACATCAGATTTTGTCTCACTCAGATCTGAGGCTGTGTGTTCAAAACTGTTTGATGGAAGAAAATCAATTAATGTATTTTACAAGTCTTCTTTGTTTGTCAGATCAAAGCAGCAGTTTCCTAGTTACTTCCTGTCCGGAGGGACTGAGATAACAGCTGCATCAAGGCTGCAGCAAAATCCAGCACTTTCTGGACAGACCAGCCATCTTCCATCTTTCATGCCACGAAGCAAATGCCAGGACTCTTCAAACAGGCCAAAATCTGCTTCCACACTCACACTGTGCAAGTAAATTCTTATGTGGGGACCACTCACAAGTGCTGAGCACTTACAAGCAGCAGATGGAAGGCTCCACATGGCTGTAGATCCATTCTGCCTGACACCTTATCAAGGATGCACAACCCTCATCTGCTTCAGATTAGAAAGATGAGAAAAGGTGGGAAGGCTAACAATACTCTGCACATGTTAATGAACCTGTAACAATTGCCTCTGCCAACCTCAGAAAGAAATCCAAAACATAAAGGTAAACATGACTACCTCTCAGGTAAGTTGGGTACATCACCACTCCTACACAGCACTTGCTGCTCCTTGCATCTTGCATGAACCTGAACCTCCCACAGACCCTCCTCATCCACCATCAAATCCACACAATTTATCACACATTATGTGTGACTTTGCTTTTTATATCCAGCAATTTTCTGACTGCTAGAAAAGGCATGCTTTGCTAACCAAGGGTATTCAGTGCATGGCAGTTATGTAGCTACTTCCAATGGCTTTGTTATTTCTGCACTGGAGAGGCAGCAGGAGAGATCAGTTCTCACATTCAGCACAGCACACACATGGCACAGATAGCATGGGATATTTTTCATCTCTTGCGGGTCCTCCATTACATCCTATGGCTCTAAAAACATTAAGTTTTGCAACTCAACCTTAAGCAAAGTATTCAAAGGAAAAAAGGCAAACAAATTTCACCACAACACATCTGCTTCCACAATACAGTAGCGTGCTTTTGATTTTCATAATTCAGTCTTAAAAGGTTCCTCTTCCTCAAACTTTGAGAGCATTTCCTATGTAACTCAGATCTTATAACTTCTATGCATTCTCTTTACCAGGAGAATGGTCCCATGCTAACAGTCTGAGTCAAGATAAACCTGAATTCTAATAAAAGATCAACCTGAAAAATAATTAAATTATGTACCTCACACAAAACTGCCCTTTTCTAATGGAGACTTCTGCCAATACCAGATGGAAAGACCTTTGAAAAATAAGACATACCATATGCCATCTGCAGCAACTTTGAGCTTCACTATTGAAATTATTCACTCTTTCCTTCCAGGCCTCCACCTTTACATGACCTTGAGAAACACATAAAGAGGATAACACAAAGTGCAGCTTCTTGGGATACTTTTCAGTAAAACCTTAGGAAAGAAAATTACTGCTAGCTGTTTTTTCAATCCATTTGTGCATTAGTGTGCTACAACACATACTTGGCGCTGTTGAAATCAGATTCAATGTACGTTTTAGCGTACTTAGGAGGAAAGCTATTTTAATTTGTTAGTTGCCAGAATGTAAAATCCTGAAGGAAAAAAGCTTCCAGCAGAAAAACAGAACAGATCTTAAAGGGGAAAGATATTACCTAGCTTCATGAAAAACAAAGGAAAGCTTAAGGTGGACCAGGTTAAGTACAGCTCCAAGAAAAGGAATAGCTCCTTCTTCCTCCACATGGCTGATGCTGGTGTGGGGCTAACAACACAAAATGCAGCCCCTTGTTCATCAAAACCAAACATATTAAATTAACAGCAACCCAGCAGCTCCTGAGCTGGCAAGAAACAATGGCTCTGAAGCGCTTAGTAACGTATGGGGAACATGCTCCAAGTTTTAAGCATTTACTTTTGGATATGCAATGCCACCAGATGTCTAAACTTCTTCTTACCTGCAGACTAACGCATCAAAGTGGCTTTGATGATGTTCCCTCTGAAAGCTTGTGTGCCCCAAGTCTGAAGCTCTGTGTCCATCATTTCTAGATGTGTGCCCAGCCCATTAAAGTGGACCTGAGCCAGGCATGAGCAGAGGGGTGGTTTTACCCAACCAGCAAAAGCACACAACATCATGTTCATGCCAGTCCTATGTTTAATCAGGCTACAGAAAAGCAGGACAAAGTCATCCGATGCCAGGGCTCATATCCCTGGCTGCTTGACCTCCAGGCAGGGCTGGATTCTGCATCACTCAAACCTGCTTTGGTTTTACCCTTGTGGGTTTTAATAATTATGCACATACACACAGAGCTTGCAATCAGTGTACTCTGAATTAAATTTTAACCAATAAATGAAGTATTAAAAGCCACAAAATTTTTTATAACATTTTAATTGTGTATTACAGAACTCATCTGGTAACACCTAATTATAATTCTAAATGAGCAGCAATTAACAAGCTATTTTACGGTGCCTAAGTCCAAAATAAACAAGGTCAGGACAGTCCTGCAGAAGGAGCTGCTAGTATGCACACTGCAGAAAGGAGGCCAGTCTATGCTTGGAATGTACTCATTCCCCAATTTCTGCATCAAAACATTAAATCTTAGAAAGTGGAGGGAATATCACCTGTCAAGTACAGGACCTGCCATATCACTGGATCCTTGTCAGGAAATGGGCAGCTCTGCTCCTCACATACCACCCACAACACCAGTGTTAAGCTCACATGAAGTGACACATGCCAACACTGTGTCACTGATGGGGAAGGTTAGGGCAGGTCCAGTACAATCAAGTGTTCTCACCCATCTCATGTAGCAAAGACCCCAAAATGGGATGGGTTGAGGACAGAGCAATGAAGAAGTCTCTCTTCTTCACACACAAGCCGTAACACTCCCTGGAGTAAAGGCAGCCCACCTATTGCTTGAAAAAGTGAGTTAATCTTTCAGAATCATCCAACACTTCAAGTAGGAGAAAGGCAGATACTGTAGAGAGAGACATAGATTTCATGTTAGAAATTCTAGAACATTTCCCACTGACCTGGATGGTCTCCCAGAAACTTCTTGGAAGAATCTTGCTTCTTTACTCCTGGCTAGTAAGCCAAGTCTTTCTACCTGGTAAGAATCCACTAAGTGTTCCAGAAATAGTTATAGCAGGGAAGTACCCCACTAGCAGCATTTTAGGAGTCAACCAAAAGCCCAGAAGCTTTATTTCAGAATGCATTACCCTTTACTGACAGGTTGGGTTTAAATTTTATTTTCGTATTTTATCCTTTAAAAAGAAATGCTCTTTGAGAGTTGAAGTGTGAGGGAAAAAAACCTCGACCTAAATTATATGCAATGTACAAGGTAATTTTCTCTTTTCAGAGGGTAGACAAGGTTTCTGAAAAGAGTTGAGACAGACTCATGCATCTCTCTTCTTTATTTTTCCTGTGTCTTCTAAAGAAAGTGAATCTCAACCTCTTCCACAAAGAACAAGGGCCATTCCTGACTCTAGGGGAGAAGGCAACAGAACAGGAACTTGTCTGATGCAGCTGGTATCCCCTCTGTCTATAGGAGCAATGCATTAGATATCCTTAACTAATGTTAAAGACATGGAAACATTTGGAAAAGTATCAATGATCAGCTTTTTAAGCAAAAGAACAAAGTATCCAAGGCACTGTCAGGGCTATATCAGCAATCCAACTCTAGGAGATGCTGGCAACAGAAAATGTGCTTTATGTACACAGGTGGTTTATGAGAAATAATTTGTGTACAAGCCTTTTAAAGAGAATACATGAAGGAATTTGAATAGCTATCCCTCATGAAGCAGTGCTGTTCAGAATAACACTTATTCTGTTCTCCAAGCTCACAGACAACTAATTCCTGACGGATTAGCCTTCTGGGTCACATTGAGGACACCAGCAGTGTAAGTCTGCTTAAGGTGCTTCAGAATCCCCACTGCTCTGGTGTGCTTCTGTCCTACCCACAGAAGCACTGAAGCCTCACACCAGATGGGTCATGGTGGTGTACATCTCTGTGGGAAAGTATTCTGGGCTTGCTCTTCCACCAAGACTTACAGGCTTCAGACAGTCAAGTGAACCTGCATTTGTCCAAATGAGTTTTTCTTAAGACTCAGGGCTAGCTGAACCAAAGCAACCATCCCTGGCAAATGGAACCCTTTCTGAGCAAAGGCAAGAGAAGGGCTCCCAAGGGCTGAATTAAACAGTCAGGGCTTTACACATGCAAGCATCCCTCTGTACCTTTCTTTGCCAGCAAACACGGAAAACCCTATCCTTTGATTGCACGACAAAGCTTTTGGATATACTGCGGTGTCTATCACTTAAAAGTTCACCACTGACCACCAGATATTTAACCATTGCCACATGCCTGCCCTGACAACCTTCTCCAGGAAGGGATCCACAGCAGGACTGTGCCCCAAGTCCTGCTTAGTGTTCAGCTATAAGATCAATCTGTACATGGCTGGGAGGAGGGCACCCTTTCAAGGGTCTGGCAAACTCCATCACACAACCTGCAAGAGCTCATCCCGCAGCCTCCTCCAGAGCCTTTGCTGCCCAGCAGCACCAGCACTACCAGTGGAGCCAGCAGGACTTCATTTTTCAGCTGTGCAAACAGGAAAGGGAAAGCTGATCAAACCACTGCCTGAAGGGAGGATGCACCAGGAAGGCCAAGTGAAACCACAGGCACAGGAGACTGAGAGGCAGCAGCCATCGTTAAGACCAAGACTAAATAACTACCGACAGTCTTTTCCATGAACCAGGCAAAGCTGATTATTTTCTTCCACGAGACCAACTACCCTGGGAAAGACCACCATCCTCAAAACCTTTTCCATCAACTGTCCAAAAGAGTTGCTTGCAAGTTACTGGAGGCACAAAAGCTGCAGACGCTTGGCTCTTTATCTTTGAAAGCATGCCACTTGAATTTAACACACTACATGCAAGTCAAACTTTATTTAGCTGAACGAGAATCCTATAAGCCCCCTTTTCCTCACCAGAGAGTGAGAACAAGCAGAACAGCTAGTGCCTTCTTGCTTTACTGAATTCATTATATTAAACCAAAAGTAATGTCATCTTAACTTGAAAGGACTTTTAAAAGAGCTTGAAGCAATTCTGCTGCTGTAGCATTTTTATATTTTGGATTAACTACAAGCCCTCTTAACCCGTCCAAGTTTGTAACAGCACGTACTCATATCCTCCTAAGCTTTCAGAGCAGCCAGCAGTCTCTGAGCTGTTAGTAAGCTGAGAGTTAAAGCACACACCATGTACAACTATTGTAATTTGACTCCTCTACAAGTTAAAGAAGTCCAAGTTTTAGGTATTTTTGTCCACAAGAACAGACCTGCAGAATCTGGTAAATTATCTCAGACATTCCTCATGTCTCATGTGCAATTTCCCTGATTAATAACCCAGGCTCACAGGGGCAATGAAAAGGTCAAAATCCTACTACAGGCGACAATGCTAAAATATTACTAAGTGTTACCTTTAAAACACTTTCAATTAGCATTAATATAGAAAGATTTCTATCAAGAGACGTTCTGTAAATTCATGATTATCATCACTGACTTTTTAAAAACTGTTTAACAAACAGGGTATTTTTACTTGTTGTCGTTTTGGTTTTTTTTTTTTTTTGCTGATAGAGTGTCTCAGAAGCTATAGAAAACACCTTAGTAGCAACATTCTTGAAATGAAATACTAAAAAAACCACCCTGCTACCAATAACTGGTTCTGTTTGATGTAGTTTGTCATTTTTCCGGACAGCTGAAAGCCTTAGGCAAATGTGCAGGGAAAAACAGTGAACCATCTCATCCATCTTTTGTTTATTAAACCCTGAGTTTATTCAAGTGGCTTTGAATTCTGAACTACACAAAGTCTTCTGAACCATTCCATGCTCAGCAATTGAATCTAGGGGGCAGAGAGAATGCAAAATGTCCTTCACATTTATTAACTTCTGGAGAAAGCATCAGATAACAAACCCTTTCATGTCAGCTCACACAGCTGAAGAGCAGTGAGAAACAATGGCCAGAACCAGACCAGCTCCAGCACGGTGCTACCACAAAATCCTTGTCAGGTGCTTGATGCCCCTCCTGCAGAGAGCACCTCAGTCACTCCTGGGCTCTCTTACCCTGCCTGTGGGGGACACCAAAACAACCAAAGAACCACTAATAAGCACTTTCAAGCTTTTTTCTGACTCTGTGTTTTCAGAGCAACAGCTAAATCTCGGGGACAGCCGTACATGTGCTAGAGATGAAAAGTTGCCAAGCAGTGCCAAGTTATCTCAGACTAAGAGCGTCTAGGGGAGATGGAGATGGATGGAGTCACAAGATCAATCTGCAAAAACTCCCAGTTCAGCACTAATTTGAAAAGGGCTGTCTTTACTCTGTCCATTCACAAAAACAGAGGGAAGAAAAAAGTCATTTTTATATACAAAATTGTATTACAAGAGTGCCCTAGAGGCCATTATATCATTCATTTTCATACCAAATTCAATAAAAATACACTGTTCTTATTTAGATAAAATAGGTGCAGCAGGGAGGGGTCTTGCAGCAGCATTTAAGACCTTGTTGAGAGCATGGCCTGCCCTAATCAAGGCAACCAGCCTAATGAGGAAGCCGACATGGGCAATTTGGCTGCAGCAGGTCTAGCCCCAGAGGTCTCACACATTACTGCCTATGTCTGCATTTCCCCTCCCTTTGCTATCTTCCCTCATGCATTTCCTGATGCTCAAGTGTATACCAAGGCAGTCGAGAGGATGCAATTTGTAATCTCAATTAGGCACAACATGAGGTAGCCAAGTTGATTAAGAAAGAAGGGGCCTAAATTAGCTTACTGCCCCTTTACAAGAATTAATTTCTATTCCAGCAGTGCCTGTGCTGGTGTGTCCAGTCCAAACATGTAACAAAGTAAACAGATGCACTCAAAAGAGTGACATTTTTCATATGGCATAGCAGGGGAGCTGTGTGCCAGTGAGGGTGCATGCACTTCAGCCTACCTGATCCATTAGTGCTTGGTCAATGACAAGGAAAGTACAGTCTTTCCTTCCCTTAAGTAAGACACTAATCTATTACAACTCTACAAGCCAGGGTAATTAATCAAAAGTCTATCACACCATATAAAATGAAAATGGCTCAAAGATGTGCCTGTTCACATCAATTAATTATTAAAGGAGCATTAGCATTAGCTGAAGCTTTTCACCTGCCATTTAGAAGTTCAGGCTAACATGACACGACACGCATACAATCACTGTATCACAGTCTACACCTCCATTCACCCACCCAGCTATCCCAGTTGTGCCTGTACCTGCTCTGTTTCTGCAGACTGGTTCCAGTAACACCCCAAGAGCAACCAGAGCCTGCCTGCTAGGGATGCTCAATATTCCCCTACAGCTGGGTAAGAATCAGCAGGTATCCCCTTCCAAACGGCAATCACAACAAGCATTTGCACATGTTTGCCTGACATTTCCTCTTCTGTTTCAAAATAAAGTCCTCAAGCAACAAGGCAAGGGCTTGGTAAAGGTAGCACAAGCATTCCTAGAAACCACCAACCGTGTTGTTTTCAGCTGTGTTCACGCTGCTGTAATCAATGCAAGCACTTAGCAGTGATGAGCACATACCAGCAAGAAAAAACAGCCCATCCTTTATGCCATGGTTGTTATCTTCTTCCAGACCAACCAATGAATCAAGATCACTGACTGCACTAGGAGGCAAAGCACTGAGAGGGCTGGTGCTTAATTAAGCTGAAGTAAATACACCCTGGCTCAGGAGCAGACTAGAATCACCTCTGCAGCACATAAACCAAGAGCAGACAAGACCATAGCAGCATCAGACCTGCTCATATTTCTACCACTTATGACCCAAGCTTTATTCTAATTGCACAAATTGAAGAATGATTAGCAGTTGTGTGGACATTAAATGCCCTGCTGATGTAACCAAAACAGATTTGCATTATTCAGAACAATTACATAAGGCCATAGCTGTGAAATTAGAATGAATCAAAACAAAAATATACACTAAAAACACAAAGCATCACTCCATAAACAAGGGGGATGGCAAAACAGCCTAAGTAATAATTCAAAAGCCACACACTAACATCATGCTTTCTAAAACTGAAGATGCAGGCATCTTTTTCATGAAACACCATAAAGCCACTACAGTGGTGTTCTCATCCTTTACAATCTCTAAAATTAACTTTTATGGATACAAATACTATTAAAATTCACCCCACCTATGTTTTGCACCAGGCTGCTATGTAAGACTTCATATTTAATTTCATGATAAATTTATATTTCTGCTGAGAAGTGTTATGCACAGCTCAAGATCAGCAGAAGTACTAGGTCAAGTTAGACATCAGCTTCCATGGGAATTGAGTGGTTAAGTGCAACTCTGACAGACCACAGCTGCCTGTGCTGAAACAACTTTACAGTACACTCCTTAAACTACCAAACAGGCACCAGCACTCCTGGTGTCGTTTGGAAATTAAAAAGTAAGCTAAAACTTGAAACATTTTTGTCTCACCTCCCATTTCTCACAGATGCTCCTCTTCACAGCATATCTCCAAGTGAAATGGTGAGAAAAGGGGGGGACCCCAGACTGGCTGCCAGCCAGTGTTTTCAGGCTTCACTTTTAATACCATTACCTATGAATACATTACATTTACTTGGCCTACAGTCACCTCATTAACCCTGGCAGCAAAGCAAGTAACAAATACAGTTAACAATATCTACTTGGTAAGAAAGCCTCACATTTTTTCTTAACACTTCATCTGAAGAGGTAAATCTCGGGAGGTAAGTTTGTAGCTGTTAACAAGCTATTTCCCTCTCCCCACAGAGGAAGAAATTGTGTTTTTCTCTGACAGCAATATATGATAGTACTGTCATTACAGCTGTTTTAGAACAGCTTTACACTACACTTGTGTTTCAGAACTACCTGCCAGAGCCCTTGTTCAAAACTTTCATGTCTCAATATATTGTTTCAAGGGAAGCTTTTAGTTTCAACTGTCCAAGTCATCAAGTATACAAAAGAATACGCATACTTAAAGGTAGAGGATACAAACTCACTCACTGCATTCAAAATACAAGTCACAAGCTCCTTCTCAGACTGGATGGCCAGATTTTGTCCATGTTATGAGACAGCAGCACAGGGCTATAAAATCTCAGAAAAGGTTCCCTAAAAGCAGGGATGAGCCAGTGCACAAGCTCTCGTTAGGATTCCTCTGCACTGAGATTGCAGCTTCAGCTGCTGTGACTCCCCAGATTTTACTTAACCAGCAGATCTCACTTCTACTTGACTCCAATCTGCTAAGAGTTTCTTTCCAAAGGACTTCTAAACATGATGTGCACACATATTCATATACCATTTGTGTGTATTTTACATCTGTATACAAGTATTTCTATAAAGTGACACCATGCACATATTTTATGGTGAATGCATTGTGATTTTCTTTTGAAAACCTCCAACACCCCTGTTGTGCTTTGCTTTTCCATCGGATACAGTGGAGCAGAGTGGCTGTTTCCCCAGAAGCCAGACAGATCCAGAGCTCTAATGCTGCTTTCAAGTGCAAGGACTCTAACAGCCTTGTCAAGTGCCTTCATCTCTGCACCTTGCACTCCCCAACTATGAAGTGATAGCACTATGCCTCCCTGACACTATTTAGTGATAGATAACAGGTTTTAAAAACCAGAAAAATAAGCAAACAAAATCTACTACAAAACTCTGAAGAGCAAATACTGCTATCTTGAAAACATAGATGCTTACTCCAATTGCCAGGCCTCTATAAAAACAGAATTACCCTGCAAACATTTTCTGGACTAATTTCAATCTTGAAATTCCACTAAATCTTTAGTTTCAAGTGCAACAATTTATACCTCCTGTTTGGAGAGAAATGCTGCAAAACATTTGAATTCTAGTTTTTCTACCTTAAGAAAAGCCTAAAAACATACAGTTTCTCTTTTATAATCCTGTAGCAACAGGAGGTTTTGCTCTAGCAGAACAAGGAGATGAAATCAAAATAGTCATCTATCCACTGATAGTGCATAAACACTGTATTTAATAGCGCTTCCACATACTGATTTTAGACTAACCTCTTTCTCACAACAGTAACAGCATAAATGACCATTTCAAGAACACTGTCATCCAAATGTCACAAAACAAAAGAGAACAAATGATACATCTACTTCCCTGTGTCTCCTCTGGCATTTAGAAGGTGGCACGTGAGGAGAATAATCCAGCTCCTGTGCCTCATCTCACCCTGCAATGCCAAGGCAGGACGGAGTGAGCACGGGAGCTGCACCAGGAGGTCCTGCCAGCACTCGTCATCCCTGCAGCACCTCCTCCATTTTGCAGAAGAGGGTCCACTCAGCACTCATCTTCCTAATTACACACCAACAATTAGCTGGGATCTCGTTGGACTGTGCATGTCACCTGTTAACAAGGCCCCGTGAAAAAGGACTAAAACTGGATGTGGCAGATGGAGCTATATATTCAGTCCACCTCTGGAGAGCAGATTTGTAATGCAAAACACTGAATCCAAGATGAGACCCATGGATACAAGGAAGCAATCAGAACCAAACTGATTAAACAAGACCCAGGTCTCAGCACAGCAGACAGAATACTAAACAGAAACAAAAAGATACCTCAGAGAGGGAAACAAACCATGCACTGTGTCCCACGCCAGCCGGATCTTCCCTGAACCACGTGGCTGGCTTCCTCTTCAGAAAAATCAGATCATTCTCCTAAAAACTCACCAAAGCCAGAAAAATCCACATCCCAATCATTCCATTTCAGGTCCACGCAGAGGACAACCTTAGGCTCTTGAGTTGCCTGTTTTATAATAGGGAAGCCCAGGGCAGTGCTGCTGTGATCCACACGGCCAAAGACAACTGTGCTTTGTTTGTTGCACAGCCCTCCAGTTCAGCTTTACAGTGCCCCAAGCCAGAAGACTAGTCTGGATTGTCAACCCAGCCTCTCACAACCTTGGGCACATGACATTTCATGCAATTACCACTATCCTGAACCCAAATCCTGTTTGACTTAAGCAAATCTGGACTCAGGACGGGAGGAATCCGGACTGATGCCCAGTACAGACATCATGACATGGAAGGGATGCATTACTCTGTATCTGCCCAGCCACACAACACCGAGAAATGTGCTTTAATTCCAGCCCCAGTACTGCTGGCTCCCATACCTAGTCACACCTTCTTGCTCTGCTTTTCATGCAGTATTAAAGAGAGTTTTTAAATCCTTGCATTGGGAACTGTGTTTTCCCTTATCAACACTGATCTGGCTTCACAGACCTCCCACTCATTTTGCTTCATGGGCTAATGGAAGAGGAGAATTAAACAGACCTCTGAGCTCCTGCAGCCTCTCTCTTACAAATGCTCCACTGACATACACACATTCCTCAGCAACACCTTTGCTCAAAAAAAAAAAAAAAAAATCAAGGAAAGTGTAATTTAGAGTTTTAACACTTTCTCCAACGAAGCACAAAAAAACCAACCACCCTTAAAGCTGGTTTTGTTTTGCTTTCTCTCAGCAAAATGCTTATCCCTCGGACAGCTGCAAACAACCTCATACACTATCCTGCTGTCTTACACCTAAGTGGATGATGACACAGCCTCACAAGAATAACCATATTCTGACATGCACCAAAAAATGAACCAACTAAGCTATAAGCAAAGACTGTTTATGTAATGCTTCACAGACACCTTTACACTGCCTCATAGTGAGTTTTGTTTTGAGCTTGTTTTTAACCCAAGGTTCAGAGAGAAGGAATAAAAACTTTCAAATGCCAGTACAGTGCTTGCCCACTGACTTAGCAAAGCACATACTGCCAAGCTGCTGCACAGCTCGAATGCCTCAGTGACCAGGTGCTTTTGGAAAACTCTTGTTATATGCACACATACACACACAAAAGAGCAATCTAATCGTCGAAATATTCAGAGACACATTATTCTGAAACACTCACGTGGCCTCTAGAAGCACACTTCTTGATCTGCATGAACTGACTTTAGATATAGAAGGATGCTGTGGCTCCCCTTCTCCTCTCCTCCCCTGCAAATCTCTTCAGGTTTTGGGGGTTTCATTTTTATGTACTGCCCTTCTCGTAGCTTCACAGAAAGTTTCTGCTATTCCACCAGATTTTATCCCTTTCTGTTTGGCAAATGTTGATTCTCCCCCATCCTCCTACGTGTCTCACATGAAATCGCTTCAGCCTCTTTTGTGCAAGCAAAAAAAAAAAAAAAAAAAAAAAAAAAAGGTGTACTTTTATCTTACCCCAAAATCTCAAAATCTGCTGGTTCAACAACATCACCACTGCCTGGCCATTAGAGTTCAGTGTCTAAGTGAACCAAAGAAACTGCAGCCCACTGTCCCTCACAAGCCAAAGAAGCCAAAGGGGAGCAGAGCCCACCTCCATCAGCTGTGCTGATGCTGAGAGCATGGCAGAGCCCAGGTCCAAGGGCTGGGAGCGATGGCCTCGTCCCCCTTGTGCCCCCCAAAGCACATCACTGCTCCCAAACCATGTACAGAATTTGAAACTGATGCCCCTACAAGCTCTTGGCTGATATGATTGTAGGGACATATGACAATGCAGCCTTAAAATAGCTAACAGGCTCCCCCTGCATCTAATGAAGGGGAAAATGAAGGAAAAGCAAGAGTAATTCTACTCAAGACCTGCAAACACTTTTTCTCAGGAGGATGGAGCAAAAGCGTGAAGAAGAGAAGACAGGTGGTGATACACAGCACTGGTGGTGATACCTTTACTCCACAGGTTTCTCCCAAGTAAAGCATCATGCCTTTGTGCCAGGCATTGCTTCAACACTATAACCCCAAACAAGACAAGATTAAAAAAAAAAAAAAAAAAAATTAGTTGCTGCTCTTTTAAGACATTCCTTAATACTGAACACGTTGCTCCACTTCTGCATTCCAGAGCTCTGCTACCTGTAAACAAGAGTTAAGACCAGTACTTTGCAATGTCCAGTTCAGATTTGGATAAGATGTAAAAAGCAAAGTAATATTACAGAGTACAGTATGATATCTCTCGTATAGACAACTTAAAAATCACCATTTAATAATAAATTTCATCACCAGAAGCATCAAGCACAGCATGACTGCCAAGGGAGTGGGGAGCCAATGAAGGTAAGATATCTTCTCTTTCTTGAAATTTTTAATAAAAATGTAGCAATGAGATTGAGTTTATTTCTGCTAGGAAATCTGCAGAATAAAATGATTGCTATTACTATATCCAGGTGCTTTACACAAGTTTGAGTCTAGTCATTTGAGATTCAGCACAGATCTGCTCTCTGAGTTAAAAAAACATGTCCCTACTTCTTCTTCAAGAGAGGGCACAATCAGCCAACTTCTAGTTAATATGGACAAATATGATTTCAGCATTATTCATCACTCCAATTTCAATAATGAAATGAAAATTATTCCTCAAGATTAAAGTGTAAAAATCTAACTACCTCCCATGATCTTCCAGTCCTCTAGAAGTTGATGTCCTCCAAGAGATTTAATGAACAACAAAAGACTCTTCACTGCCATCTCAAAACACTAAGGCACTATTCCTGTAATGACCAGCTGTCTCCTTGGATAACACTGACAGCAAGATGCAAATGCAGCCACCAGTGCTTTTCTGGAAAAAGTACCTGCAAGATCTCTTCCAAGCTGAAAATTTTATCAATCACAAGCCTTCACTGCAGAGCCAGTATATCAATCTGTTTTGAGGTTACATCTTTTACACTTCAAATATTTTGCACAAAAATCTAGAGTTCATCCACAAAAAGCTTTAAACGGTAACATCACTAGCAATTCACTGAGAACATTACTGAAAGCCAACTGCCTAATA
Source organism: Buphagus erythrorhynchus (assembly GCA_013400855.1). Lineage (NCBI taxonomy): Eukaryota > Metazoa > Chordata > Aves > Passeriformes > Sturnidae > Buphagus > Buphagus erythrorhynchus. The sequence goes on along the minus strand of VZTT01041159.1, from coordinate 134,862 downwards.
TCTACGAAGGAGAGGGGGGGAAAGAAAAAAAGGTTGGTTTTTTTTTTTTGAGATTTGACTTCATGGTGCCAAAACTCTTCAGTAAAATAGGTCAGTACTAGCATAGATACCTTTGAGAGTGCAACCATGTGCTTTCAGATAGTTTAACTTTTACTGCAATGCTTTCAAAACCCATGGCAGGTTCTCTAAGAGAAGCAGAGGACTCTTGGACCATCAACTGGGCTCACTGCTACCAAGGCACATAGTTCCCAAGTTTTCACAAGTCTCTAGTGTAACAGCATATTCATTTCTTGCAATCAAAGCAGTAATTTGCTAAGCACATCTTTCAGCAACACTGAGATCTTAAGCAGTGACAGTGCCTGAGTCCAGTCACCTCCCCAGCTGCATCAATAGTTTTGTGCCATGGACTGGATTGGGGAACCAGTCCAAGTTAAAAATAAATAAGAAGGAGAAAAATAACACAATTCTCCTTGACCTGAAGCAGACTCCTGATTTATTACCCTGCTGCTAGTGACAAAACAGGTTTAGAGTAAGCAGGAGGAGATGGGAAGAGACTGCTGAAGCCCAGATCATCTCTGCAAGAAAGGTTCTCTCTACCACAGCAGCCCAATTATTGCATACTATAAAACCTCTAAAAAAAAAAAAATATTTCAAGGCAGTGTTTTGATTGATTTTCCTTTGCAAAACAATCTCCCACCTAGGGTCTATGGTTACATTTCAATAACATCAGAAAAAAATAATTAAAAAACCCATGTCCCTCTGCAGAAAACAACCTCTAAGGAAAACCCCAGCACGTTTCCACAGCCAGAACAATGCTCTTCCCTCATCATCAACACTGCCAGGAGGTTAAAGCCTTTGCCAGCTTTTCAGAGGGAGAATTTTCTGGTAAGTGTTGTGTTTCAGCAAATCACTTTCTATTTCTCTTTCAGATCAGAGTCACTGCCACATGCTTCCCTACCTTTTATGAGAAACTTAATAAAGAGACTGCAGTTTTCAGAATTTACAGCTCGCCTGGACCAAGTTCCTTCAAGCAGCACATGTAATAAAAATCTATTAATGAGGATAGCTCTTTGAAAAGATACTTTTGAGGATTTGTCTCCTTTCTCAGCCAGACCAAAGGCTGTGTCTGTGCCCTGTCCTTTGACCTGAGGATCACAACTGATGGCAGCACAGAGGCAAGATAGGACCTGTAGTTCCCTAACAACTGGGGAAAACCATGGAGAACAATCCACAGAGAGGGGATTATATTCTCAGAAGTTCTTAGAACATTTTCCCATTTATTCTGGGATGTCGTTCAGAGCAAACTGTTAATCAGAAAACTCTGACAGGAACAACATGAGGTAGCACATGATTCACATCCAATCTTTAGATGTTGCTTTCTAGACAACAAGTGTTCAAGGCAACAAGGCTGTACCCTACAAAAACACTAATTTTTATAAAGCTTTAGCAGAATGTTAAGTCACAATAATTAGAGCTCCTATCCCAGTCTCAGAGCCTACAAATTGCTGGTCAACATGCAAAAACAAAAGGTATTTTTTAAACTGAATAACCTGGAGAATATTTAACTTCTCTCTTCCTTCACAAAATGATTAAATAGAGAGATCAGATGCTCAGATTTCAGCAACAGATGCTTTATTTTAAAGTCTTAATTCTTCCTGGCAAAACTCTGCTATTTCACAAGATTGGCTAATTGATCAAAACAAGAATATGTATCCCAGGTAACTTTTGTTTTGAAATAATGAGATAGTAATCTGACTTGCAACATAGTTGCTACTCCTGTATCAACAATGAGCACAATCTTTTTATTATCAGCTTCTGAAATCCTTTGCACAATCTGGTTCTTCAGCACTGTGTGGTTTGCACTCACAGTGGCACCGAAGTGTCTCCTCTTAAAATGCCATTCCCAGTTCAAAACTGTTGCAATGTATTTAAAAGTGCTACAAGGGAAAGAAAACAGAAAACAAGCTGCACTGTACAGCTTTCTTGCACTCTGTAATTGACTTAATAATTTCCATAAACCCTAGTGAGAAGTTACTAGTTTGTCCATCTATACTCTTCCACACAGCAGATTTTGGTAAAATGCTTTGAAAAGGCTGATTTACTAATTCTGCCCTAGCTACCACTTCAGTAGCAGATGTCATCTAGCCCCAGAGAATCATCTCATTTAGAAGAGCAAAATGCAGCTACAAAGCTAGTCTAAATTTAGATCCACCACCAAGGAAGGAACATTTATGAGGACATGGGAAAGGTTTGTGTTACCAGTGCAGATGCAACACAAATATCTCACCTACACCAACATGAGTTGCTACTAGGTATAAAATAAAATACTGAATTATGGATATACACAGAGCCTACTATATCTTGGTATGATTGTTAGAAACTCCATTAAGGTCATAAATACAGAGAGATAGCTGACAAGAAGCTCAACAGAAGGATAGATGTTCTCCCAGTAGGAGAAAATGCTCTTAACAACTACCTGTGGGATTATGAAAATAGGCTACTTAAGTATCTGCTGCTATTAGTGATACTGTTCTGCCTGCCAGATCTGCCAGAGTTTTTATTTTGAACGCTTGCTTGGAATGTGCCTTCTTTTCTCAAGGGAATATAAACACCAGCCTTTGGGGAGGACAAACAAAGCATCTCCCCAGCACGGACAGCAGACTCACTCACAAGGAAGAGCATTAGTCACCTGTGGTGCCAGCATGTTACAGAGGACACAGTCACTAAATCACTACAGTTGTCACTTGTGAGTGCAAGTCGCACTGACAAGGATGTCTCAAAGCAAAGGCATCTCCAAGCAAGGGACTTCACCAACCACACAAAGAAAAGGAGATTAAACATCCTGGGAAGCAATGAAGGAATCCTGCAAATACCACTGCTGAGAGTGTTCAAAGAAAGAAAATCCTGCCTAACCATCACGTGTGATTCTTTTCCCTAAAATTACACATTTTTCTTACATCTGTACACTAATTTGACTTTTTTTTTCTCCTTTATTTGTGAAGGAGCTACTACATTCAACTGTTTACCGAACTTATAATTTTTCTTACTCTTTCACACCTGCCATGTCACTGTCACAAAACTCCTTGATTCCAAAAATACTTTATACAACCCTGTTGGGTTCACATGAAGACTCTGAGGACCATCAATAAGATAAAGAAGCACAACATGTATCCACTAAACCAAAAATTACTGCATCTTAGGTTTCTAGAAAACAAAGGTTTGAGTGATTAACATATAATGATTTCTAAAATTAAATAATTGCAAAGAAACAGTGCTGCTCAAAGAAACTGAAAATTCCATGCTAACAAAAATTAGAGGTAATTATAATGTGTATGTAAAGGGCACAGCATTCTGAGTGTTAAATCACCTTTAATTATGTTTTCTGGATTTGTAACACTGACATTTGAATTCCTAACACTGCACTGATACACCACGTTAAATCAAACATGCCAACAGCTCTATTCTGAATCACCTTGAAGGCTTGCAAAACAGAGCTGTGTTTGAACACATTTATCTTTTTCCCTTACACTCTTTCAGCTATTGAGTGAGACCACAATGTATACTTCTGGAGTCATAATTGGTCACCAAAGCAACAGCTTGGATGCCAAAGAGCAGGATTTCAACTCGACTGCACAGGGTGGTGGAAAGAGAAAGGTGATCACAATGCCTCCATTGTAGCCTTGATCCTGTGACTCAGACCCTCGGTGAACTACAAGCCATTCATGCACTGAATCCAAAATGAGTAACTGAGAAAGCAACTGAAAACAAGACTTTGTTTTATTTTAACGTCTGTTCCTTGTACTAATGGCCTTCAAAGGGTCTGGGCATTAATCCTGGATCACAACAAGAGAGATGAGAAAGATCCCTGGCTTGATTTTCGTACAAGTGGGCCAAAAAAAAAATATAATAATAATAATAAATAAATAAAATAAAATTGCCAAAGATGACATCTGGGATTTATTTTGCCCGCTATGAAAAGCTGCAAAAAGGTGCCTCGTGTTACAAGTTTAAAAATTGACCTGAATGATTGAAATACAGCAAGATGCAATTAGTTCTGATTATTGAGATTAGGAGTACTTGGGCATTTTTATTATTTATTATTTGGTTTANAAATTTTTAAAAAATTTGAATTTGCTCTCTACTAAATTCTCTGGAAGTTGTCCATTTTCTATTTATTACCAACCCTTAGAAAAAGAGGTCTGCACCATGGTTAGTGCACAGTACTGACCATAGGTCAGGAGTTCCTTCACCACAAGGTAAAACCAGATATGTACACACCAGAGGCCTTTTCTCATGTTGTCAGCAAACTGTGGCTGTATGCGTGGTGAAAAAATACCCACTTCTCATAATGTTATTGCTTAACCTCTTATAAAGACCTTAGGTTTCTTTCCAGCTGATATTATGGAATTTCCAGCAAATTATGGAATTTCCTTTGCTCGCCTCCTCTGTTTTGAAGGTGGTACATTACTCCCTTTGCAGTTTGTGGTTCAAGAACTGTAGCTGTTAGAAAAAATATATTTATGCACATAAACACATTATTGAAAATATTTTCATTAATTCAACTGTGACACAGATCCTGTCCAGCTAGACCCCGGGTCACTATGGCTCAGTTGTTGCAGAGCTAGCAAGCCCAGGGCTGAGGATGGGGAATGTTTTACCAGCACGTTTCCTGCATGCCCACCCTGCCAAAGCACCAGCACACTTGGACCATCCCAGTGCCTGAGCAGCAATGAATGCCCTTCTCCATCAAACCCTTCCATATGCCCTGCTGCTGCTGTTAGGGAGTACGGAGGGATGAACGGAGACAGCACTGCGAGGGCAGAGTGTCCCTCCAGGCAGAGGTCATGGCAAACTGGGCATGCAGAAGGGCAAGAGCAGCAGGGCTGGGCAGGGAGCTGCAGGAGCAGTGAGGCCCTGCTGGCCATTTTCATCACTGCCCTGGCTGTAGTGAAAGCACTGCCTTCCTATGGACCTCAGGCTCACAGCACAGCTTTGTGAAAGGCGTCTAGCACATAAGGTTTGCACTTCCAAAACCTCCAAGCAATTCCCAGCTGCTCCTTTCAAACCTGCTACATGTCATATATTTCCTCTGTTTCCCACTTAAGAAGGGGGCACAGCATCAAACGCTGGAGCAGCAAAAAGCTCCTGCTGTAACAACTCAGAACAACAGAGTAAGAAACACAGTTTGTCAACAAAGTGACCAGTGTTAACCTTGCCTGCACAGGAATTTCAGGCATTGAGGAATGATACGAAGAATTAAAAGTCAATCTTTAAGGATTTCTGAGGTGAACTGCCCCCGCAGCTTTGCCTCTCTGAGGTTCCTACACGTTGAAAGCACACAGCCTTAACTAGCAGAGCAAGACAAAAAACCAAAGCCTACTACGTATCTCCATACCAAATCTGCAAGAGTCCCGGCATGCACTGCAGACAAAAGGCAGGTTAGGGCTGGGATTTCTCAGTTTTCACTTTGTGATGACCTAAAAGAAATGAGAGTTTTACCTATATAGATAAGACAACAGGCGATTACCTCACTCCTATGAGTAACACTTAATAAAGATTTTATTTGACCTCATTTTCGCTGCACTGGAGAAAGGCATCTCAACATCAGTAGTAACAAAACAGTTAACACCAGCACTCACTGAAATGCTTCTGTAGCTGCCAACCCTAAGTACCTTACAGTCTGCAAATGGGATGGTTTTATTGTTTTTAAGTACACATAGGCACGTATTTCTTAATTATACTTTAAACCAAGAACAAAGGTCGCACATACGCTCTTAGCAAGAGGCAGCTATCCAGTCACTATGTTCTGTAAACAACTCCCATCACTTCAACCACTACCAGTAGACCTTTAGACTTCTGCATCTCTTGGCTCCTTTCATATTGGAAAAACATCATCGAAACAGATTAAAACTGCTATTCCAGTCAGACTGCTTATTTAAAGCTTGAAGAAAATGTGTACCTGCAATGCTCTCCTTCAAAACAAATGATAAAATCAACTGTTATTTCAGACTCCTAATCTTGGAAAAAATATTCTCTCTGGTCAGAGACTACTAAATCTACACTCTCTTCTATTACAACTATATATTTACATAACCACAGAACTACTTCAAAGATGCATTTTTAGGATGGATACAGAGCCTGCATATGTGTTCATATATACTGAATTAGATTAAATAACTTTAATAAGAGTGTACATAAAGTACAGTTTTAAAATTAGCCGCTGCTTTATCTCTTTTTTGTAAGATGACTTTTAAGCTATATGCATGTATCAGAGTCCTTTATCTCACAATGCCATTTTCCCCCAGAGCCTTCATGTCTCACTTCAATAAAATATCAGCACGCACGGGCTTGAAACTGGATTTACCTGCAGCAGAGACAATTCCCAGACTATCAATTTGTAAAAGCATTGGAAAAGCAGTAAGAACAATATTGACAGATGGCTGTTCCACACTTTCCCTGCAAAAGTCTCTGCTCTGGAGCCACCTTCCCCACAAATTAGTCTTTTGAGAGGTTAATAGATAACCATCCATTTCAGTCTTTGTGACTTGAAAAAAGTGTGCATAGAGAATTTTGGGTTTTGGGGTGGGTTTTATTGTTGTTGTCTCCCCCATTCCCCTTTCCCTCAAGTAAATGAAACTTTGAACCATGCTTTCAGGAAAAGGTAAACTTAGCCATCAGCACAATTCACTTCTTCCTCTGGAACTCCAATAACATTCAGGGTTTTTATTCAATGTGTAAGATATCCAGAGCTGTTTCCAGAACTCTGAAGATACAACCCATGGGCAATGCTCATCCACAACTGGCACCTCAGGTGTTTGCCAAGTCTGGGAACCACACCATCACCAAGCCTACACTTTTAATTTCAATTACTTTCATCTCATTTGCATTCCCTCTTTATATCTGAAGGAACAGACATAGCTTTAGGTCTTCTTGCAAAAAGGTCCTGCTGTAGCACTACAAAATTAAGGACAAAGAATACCAACTCAGTTCAACAGGACAGTATCTGTCCTACTTACAATTCTCAGGAGGAAGGCAAGGATGTACTCGGGGAATGGAGCTGTCCACTCCCACCGTATCTGTGGACTGTGGCTTTAACCTTGAGCCTATATTTAAATTGAGGGCTCATATTAAGTGGCAATGAGCACTCCCAACCTCAAGACATCAGTGTCCTCAGCAGCAGAAGGTACAGCACGTCTGTTGTCATTACCAGGTGTGCTTTAATTACTGCTATTACCAGCAGCCAGGGAAGGGCTGCAAGGCAGCTACTCTTCAAAGAGGAAAGGCAGAGCAGAGCAGCAGAGATTACTCCAGCAACTGTAAATACTTTGACATCTGCAGAGTCACTGGAATTAAGTAATAATTTTGAAAATGCTCATTTATTCCCTGGCCACACCATGTACATAGGTACCTATGCTGACCACAGTGCCATGGTATCCTCAGCATCTCCACACTTGCCTGATCCATGGGCCACACAAAGTAAATATATAGAAACACAAGCAGAGGTACACTCATGGGTACTCAAAGGCTCATCTATACATAAAAACAAACAATACTTCAACCAACTGTTATTTTTTTCTCTATGTAAACAGAATCACACAGAGAAAGTAATCTTCTGCCTTGCTCTTGCTGTAAGACTATGAGAAGAGAATTATCTAGTATGGCAAAGGAAAGTAAATTTCTTAAGAGCCGAACTGAAAATCCAAGCCCTGCACAGAAGGTGGGCTGAAGCACACCAGAGCGTAAGACATCCAGCCATGGAAAGGGCTCCTGCAGACACAATGATTTCCAATCAATTAGGCCATTGTATAATGGATACAGCTGCCAGTGTCTGCTCTGATGCCAGGAAGCAGTAGAGGGTTTGGAATCAACACCAGATCTCTAGGCAGTGCTAGGGACTACACTGAAAATGCACATGGCTTTTAAAAAAAGTTATATGAATTTCTGAAAAATTCTACAGTATGGTATCAGGGTCAACAAATTCAGTGAGAAAAGGTCAGGGCAATTCAGCATTTTGGAAAAAATCCCACTTCAGTCTCTGTCCTGGGTGTGGACCAAAAAGGCAGCAATGCCAAGGGCTGTCTGCCAGGCCAGGAGACCCTTCCCTACCCCATGCTTGTGGGCAGCAGGACCCTGCAGCCAGCAGGGGCTGGGGAAGAAGGTGGCCATGGCCAGGGCAGCTCCAGGGACATCCAGAGGGGCGAGAGCTCCTGGACCATTAAGGGAAGCCTTGCTTTTGCCACCAAAATTAGCACACATTAGGAAAACTGAGATTCAGAGACTCTCCTGTTTCTGAGCAGGGATCAGACGTTTTTCTCTTCACTGGTCTCATGACTTTCTCTGATCTGATTTAGCTTTTGGAAGACAGTGAAAAGCCCTGACTTCCAAACAAGCAAGCTTAACATATCTTCTGTGCTTCAAAGTAGGTAGGTTAAGCTACAAAGAATTATTCATTGTCCATAGTTACTGGCCACTGCCATTCCTTTAACAGCAGGATACCCATCTAACACATAGAGACATCAATATACATTAATTTAATCCAGAGGTCCCTCTGCCCCTGGATAAAAGGCCAACTTTAACCCTATGCTACTGCTGGAAGGACAAGAAAAGCTATGGAGGAGCAATGGAAAGAACTTGTTTCTCCACCTGAAAGCACCCACAATTAGGAAGTGATGGATGTCACTAGTAAAAGTGAGTGATGTTTTTCAGGAGGTCTCTCATCTGTAACTGCACTGTTTTCAGATAAAATAACCCTTTCTGTCAGGCAGTGTCAGGAATGTCTACAGCCGATCAGTCACTGCTATCCAGAAAAAAATGTAACATTTTTGTCATAATATCTGAAGTGTACATTGTATCAGCCCTTCTTCATCGTGTGCCTCATCAGTCAGGGTCTCCACCCTGGCAACACCAATAATTGGTGCTCCTGAGATAAACAGGTAAATTGAAATTCTCAAAAACCTCAATCCCATTGCACGTGTTACAGAACTCCTTTTGAACAGAACACCTTTCACAAGAGCATAAAATCATATTTGCCATCTGGAGTTAATGACTATCAAGTAAAACTCAGGAGGGAAGACCTGCTCTCCACTCCTGCCTGGTGGCCTACAAAGCGGAACCACTGCAGAAATAGCTTGGAAGGAAGTCAACAAGATAAGCGGGATCATTTCCAACTCGGACACCATAAAATTTCACACTGTAACAACTTCATTTACAAGACTTTGACAAACAGCAAACAAAGAGAACAAATATCTAACACAATTACCTGAGATTGCACATATGGTCTAAAGTCTCTGTGCCACTGTGCAAGCGCCAGGAGAGACTGTCCCAACAAGGAAAACGGGGCAGCTCTGTAACTACATGACCCTACAGACTGTCACAGCATTACAAAAAATAACCCCTGGACCTCCACAGCTCTGAAATGGTGGCCCTGTCAGCTTTACAGTGCCACTTCAAAATGAAAACAAAACCAAAAACCCCATCAACATGATTAAGGAAATGGGACAGATGAGTTAGACAGACCCTGAGCCTTTGGGAATTCTCTATGTGATCCCTGTCAAGCAGCCTGGCTATGTTTTTAATTGATTAAATCAGACCTTGACAGAAAACTTAAGTATCAATTTCTCAATATTCTAGTAATTGCATGGAATTCCTGCTAAGGTTCATGCAACAGATGACCACTCTGATGACAATACACTCCCTTTTCTACAGGTCACCTTACAAAATTTGATGGAGCTTGAGAGTTAATGTTTCATTACCTAAAAAACCATTCTTGATCTTTAAATACAGCCAATGTATTTAATATTTAACCACTGCATATTAGAGATTACATATCACTATTACAAGCTCATAGCTATTACTTTTGCAAAACACTAAGGAAAAAAATAGATGCTGATGTCACTGATCACATGTTTTCTATTTATTGTGATGGGAAATAATCAGCTTCTCTGATTAGGTACATGTTTATTATATTACAAGGCAATAATTTCCTTCAAGCACCCAATCCAGTCCACGTGCTTGACACAAACGTTTCTTAAAGGCTAAGAATTTAAACACCTGTGTCCTAGAAAATACACTGGCGCTTCTAACAAAGAAAATGCTGAAGCATAGAAGAAATTTAAACATTTGATTACATTGTTTCCTCTTGACACCTGATTGAGACAACAAACATTTTTACGTTATTAAGAGACACTAAGGCAAGCAATCCCTTCTTGAATCCCTTCTGATTACCTGGAAAAGCACTGCCACTCACCTGAGACACGTATCATTCAAAAATTTCATCCTCTAAAGATAAGGAGGAAGGAAGTAGCTTACTAAAACTCTGAATAAAGCAGGTGGGAAAGGACCTTGGCATGTCCAAATCCATGCTCAAAGTAGGAGCAGCTCTGAAGTCAGACTATTCTGTCCAGAGCCTTGCCCAGTAAATTTTTGAATACCTCTAAAATGGAAGCATTACAAGCTCTCTGGACTCTTGCTCAGTGCTCTTTCACTCTGAAGCTGAGCTACAGGAACTTTCCTTGCTGCACCCCATGTACTTTCCCTCTTTTCCTTTCACCTGGAAAAACCTGGACACTGCCATCACCCCATCCACCTGCCTGGGGTGGGTGACCATGCTCCGACCCTCCTTCCCCCATGCTTGGGAAGCACTGCTCCCCTGGACCCCACTCACACATCTCCTGCTCCAGTCCCCAGCCACCCACAGTCTTCTGCCTAATTCATCTGGTTTTGGCACCTTGCTAGACATGCCATTCTCACACTTGTGACCAGGAGGGGGATTCAAGCTTCCCCATAAACCAGGACCACCTCTCATCCATCCCTTGGCTGAGACGGCAACTGAACACTTGGTCTGTTCATCCACAGGCTGGTCAGACACAGCTCCAACAACACCCACTTCTCATCCTAGTCCCCAGCCTACAGCCAACCCACATTCCCTGATGCACCACCCTTGCAGCTGGACACAGCACCATGTCTGGGGGCTCAGCAGCACTGACAGCAGCACCATTACCTGCAATTACAGTCCTGGGCATACACTCCAGACACAGCTTGTCAGCCTGTGCACAGGTGGTGATCCAGTGCCAAAGCAATCTTCCTGTGCTGTGCAGCCCTGCCACGTCCTCACCACTTCGTATTTCCTCATTTCAACTCATTAAGTTGTAAGCTGCAGATTTCCACATGCCATTTCAATCTACCATAGCCATTTAACTCTGAACTATGCTTCAACACTGCTTGAGCACCTCTCAGTCTGGACTTACTTGCAGATTTAGTTAGTATTCCCTTGTCCACACCAGTAAAGAGAACAGCAAATAAAGCTCAGCCCAAGACAAACATGGGTGTATTCATACAATTCCTCATGCCATCTCCCTTCTTCCCCTGATTTTCACAGTAAATTATGGGTAACTACTCTTCAAACACGGTCCTTATACAAGTATTTGTTTGCCGTATTATTAAATACATACATTTCCTTATTCCACGGAAGTGTCACGAGGTTTTATCAGAAATTTCTGAAGTCTAGGTAACATCACAGGTACTGCTATCCCTGAGTCCTTATTTTCTTATCCTCCAGATTCCTAGAAACCGATTAAAAATTTGTTCCAATTCTCTAAGCCTTACAGTTAGACTAACTAGTCTGTAATTCCCTGGATCTCCCTTTTTCAAACTGAGGTAATGCCATTGCCCTTTTCAGTCCTTCAGGACCTCTCCTAGCCTTCCCAATTTCTAAAAGATAATTGTAAATGGTTCAAAGGTTGCTTGGCTAGTTGCTGATGTACCCTAGGGCAAATTTCATCAGGCTCTGCCTATTTGAATACACCTATCTTATCTCCTTTTTCTGATCTATCCTTTTTCTACTCTGCACTTTACTCCTATCACCTTGTTTAAATTAATTTGAATTAATGTGAAGACACGCTCAAGCAATACAATAGCTACATGATATCCATTTAATATTTTATCTTTCAGCTATAACGTTAGCAAAAAAACCAACTCCACGCTATTCATGTACTATGACTATGGCCTTTTGGTGACACAGAAGAACATTTAGAAAGATTGGTCTGAGCTAGACTGAAGACTGCAAATAGTTTAGACCAATCCTCAACCTGGGGTGTCTGAAGGGAAAACACTAAGAAATGTCAATAAACTCCTTGTATGTGCAGGAAGATTTAAAGAGATTTTAACTGCATTTTGCATTTTAGAAGGGACTCTTTCAATTACTAAATCAGCCTAGTTTGGTTTTGTAAGTTAAAAAAAAGAAAAATAATCCAACACTTCCCCAGTAGATAAAACATTTGATAATCAAATGCACAATTTCCTGTTGATTGCCTAAGTTATCCAGCACTGATCATTGCCAGGGGTAGTGTACTGACTTAGACTGACCACTGGTCCAAACCAGCACAGCAAGTCACACTCTTCCATGAACACTGACAGGTATCTTGAAGCACACGCGATTTTAATGCATCAACCTGTTTTAGCCATAATTTACCTTCCATCAGCTAGAAATTACTATTCTCATGGCTGAGACATGGCAAGACACTACAGGATCATTGCTAGTCAGCTTCTATGCAAAGCAAAACAGCCAGCCTTAGATCATCCTCTGCGATTTCTATTTTGTTTTTCAGCAAAATGAACTAGACATGGTTGTATGCTGTTACCACATTTCAGCTGAAGCACAGTAACTTAAACTGCTTCACTTCCACCCTCAAAGACAAATCAAGGCTCTAATTCTGTGATCCCCTAGGCAGAAGATGCAATGTTAATGGAGATTCTGTCTGTCACTTTTAAAAGCAGTTAGTGTTTTTAATGCTTCAATTTCTAGCGTACCCGAAGTATTTTACAAGGTCCAATTTTTAAGAAATGATGAACACTCAAAAACTGCTGGGCAGAGGTTCCCACACCACTTGGTGTTTAAATCCAGAATCCATTTTACCTGGTATTTCTACCTAAAAAATCCTTTTGCAAGACTAAAACCCTAGTACCAGTCAAAAGAAGGGGGAAAATGATTTTTTTGCTAGCTGTGAGGAAAAAGCAACAAATCCATGTATTCTTCCACAAAAAGAAGAATTCCATGTATTCTTACACAAAATACAGCAGCCTACCCTTGAATATGGATCTGTGAGTATTTTCTTCCAGAGTGATACACTGAAAACCTTCTCTCACAAAATACTATAATCAGCTTTCAGTGAAACCTACTTTACTGGACATAATATAAAGCTTGATTTCCAACCCTGTCAGGAGAGAAAACCCACCCCATATTTCCAATCCATATATTGCTGGTACTTGTCCCTACTGCAAATGCCACCATCAGTAATCCCTGCTGCCTGCCTCCCTCGAAAAAGCGATCATAATTAGCAGAATCCCTGGATCTCACCCATGAGTTAATGATGAATGACAACAAGGTACAAATAGAGAAAACAGTCAGAACAGTAAAATACAGCAGCCTCTGCTGCTGTTCCTTATTCCACTAGTGGAAAAATTCAGACTGTTTTAGTCAGAGGAGTTTGGTGTCATGCAATTGTTCAGTCACAGCTCAGCAAACCTCATTATTTCAGACCTCTTTAGAAATCCAGAGTTTTGCCCGAGAGTACGATGGGATGGATGCGCATCCGCTCGCTGTGGCACTGTGCCCCAGGAATGGCACAGCTGGTGCTTGTGCCCAGCACAGCCCCAGGGGCTGGCACAGGCACCAGGAACCCCAGCACAGTCACAACTCTGTGCTTTTTAATTCATCACCCCGCTGGGCTCTACTTCAAACCCACAGTTTAACCAATACTTGCTGGTTTCAGCCAAGCCTATGCTGATAGTAGACAGAATGAAACCAAGTTAATTAGAGTTAAATGTAGCCTCAAAGGAGATCTCAGCACCAGAACTCCTTATGCACATTAACTTATATAGCATGTATTTTTAATGAGTTCAGCACTTGTCTCGAGTTTAGGAAACACACACATGGGGTGGCAGCTATTCAAAGCTGTTGCGCCAGAGCATGAGCAAGTGCTGAGTCTGCAAGATGACAAGGTTATGTTGCCAGTTATGGAGATTCTACCTTTATTGCACAACCCTCAGATACCTAAATTTAAATTAAACAGGTGAAGTGACAACACAAAAGCCACCTACCAATATACTCATCATAAAATATAAAAGGAAATTAAAAAGACCAGAGGGCTAAAGCTCACGTTCAATTTTGCAATTACGGTTAAATCTTGTAACATCTCCGGCATCTCCTGAGTCTCTTTTTCATAAATAAACTTCTGAGAAGATGTATCCCTGTAGACAGCTAAAGCAAACACCTCCAAAGCAGAAGGGAATTTTACAAGTGCAAATTTGGAGTTTTAAACACCCTCCCATCTCCACATGCATTCTCCAACACTCATAATGTGAAGCCAGGAAAATGGTCAGTAGTTGTGCCCTTTGGGTTCCAATATATTAAAGAAAGCTACTTATTTGTGAGATAAAAGGACTTGCAAAGACTCTTAAGTCCAAAAACTATATAGCCATATATAAATGAGGCTGAACTATGCCAACAAATTCTGTCAATACCCTTTAGAGCCTGTCATTTAAGTATAGCCAGCAAACACTGTTCACTGGATTACAGTGAATAGGGGTAACTTGCTGTTTTGCATTAATTGTAAGTATGTTCCAGCCAATATAGCATTTCACAATTAAATCACTTTGAATCACATAAGTTTTGTGCCAACATTTTCAGAAATATATAAGCTCTATTACAGAAAACAACCCTACAATTAGAATATGGTACCGCAACACATTTTCCAAAATGTAAATAAACTAAAGAATAAAAAGGTTCAAAGTATTATAAGAGGACAATGTGACCCAGTGGCTACATTTTTACACTTTAAGGTCAGAATGAAAAAACTAATCGTGTAGAAGTCTCAGTTTCACCTGCAATTCCAGTGGTAATGCTACTTGTATAAAAATCACCCAAACCATGATCACATAGATACACAGTATTTTCCCAGTAATAGCCAGTTCAAATGAAAAATCTGAACTTTGTTTTTCTTTTAATCTTTTCAAGCAATATTCACTTTAACAAATTTCTTAACTTTATGACTGTAGCATTCAAATGGATAGGTATTTTTGTATATCCCTGAAAATGCAACCATGCAACAATTTTAGTTTAAATGAATGACAAAAGACTGCTTCAGGACATGATGCTGTCTCAAACTCCTGAAAACTTAATCTGTACTCTGCTAATCTAGGTTACAGTTTATCTTCAGGGGATCTCCTGTAAAATCATTCCTTGATGCTTTAGATTCAGCCTGACATGACTGAAAAGGCTTCCTTTTCTTTTTTTCTCACATTCATCCACTTTGTTCCCAGGCTCCCTTGTCCCCTCCTCACAAATAATTATTAAGGAAATTATTTTAAAAGAAAACCCTACAGATAAACCATGACATAGAACAGGGAGATTCTGCCCAATTTATGTTCCAGAAAGTTGATTTAGTTTAAAAGATATTACTGCATGCCACTCAAACTGTACTTTCAGCCACATTTTTTATTGACTGAGTCTGTCATCTTTTCTTTCCTAAAACTGAGTTTACTTTAAGAATGACAAAAGACTTTCTCAGGGTCAGCTGAAAGCATTCCTAACTGCACATACCAGAAAAGAAGTGCTATAAAATTGAGAAGCCCTCAAGGACAGCTGTTTTACTGAGGAGCTGCATGACCAAGCTGCTGCCTCAGCTCCTGTGTAATGTCACTTCTCCAGGTTCAGTTCTGTCATCACATAGTGCCCTCCCAGGGGAGTGGCCATCTCCAAACTAAGACTGCTCTAGGATGCTTCCAAACACAATACAAAACAAAATGCAGATGATTAGCTAAGAAATGTGAACTGAAGACGACAGATGTTACCATAATTCAGATACTTTCCAGGTTTGCAGCTCGTCAAGTCTGCCCATCACTGGGAAATACTTTGCCCGGCTGCCCAGTGCCAGCCTGGCTTCATGTGACAGCTCCACAGGACAGGTGAGCCTGCAAGGAAGCTGGTGGGCAACAGGGAAGCTGACCTGTCTACACCTCTGCATACTCAGCACCTGTTCATGTCCCGTCTCCTGAGCTATGGGATAAGGGGATGCAGTATTCAAACTCTGTTCTTCAGTGGGCACAGCAGCCCAGAGCCTTCCTGCTCACCCTCCTGCCTGCACCCAAATGCAACCACAGCAACCCGGGCTCACCTCTGAGGAAACCCAAGCACGCCATACAGCACACCAACACATCCCTCCCTGCCCTGCTGCTGCTGTGCAACACGAGGTTTCTGAAAGCAGCCCTCCCACTGCATTGTCTGCACAACCTCTCAGGCACCACCTCCCACTGCACCTGCCACTGCCCAACCCAGCACCAGGTGCTGCCAGGATCTCCTCCACAAGGCTCTGAGCCCAACAGCCCTGGAGCAGCTTTCTCCCCACCCCAGGACCACATCAGCAGCTCTTTCAAACACATACCCACACATACCTACCACACGTGCTTCTACCCCCACTTAAGCAGCAACACCAGTTCTGATGTTAGAGAGATCTTGCTTGTTTCAAGCATCAGCATCTCAGTTAATGAATTTTTGCTACTCTTCTACACTCAACAAATACTGGGCTAAGTAACATACAGCCTAATTGACTGTTAAGGTCACTGGCCAGCTCTTTAATCTTATTTAGTATACTTTGAGACAGTTCATGAGTCATTAGGGCCTTATTCCTGGGAACACAAGGACATGTAATACACACTAACAAAGAACTAACAAAGAGCATAAATGTGATCTCTTACATGTATTTTACAGATTGTGAAATTAGAAGATGGCATTTTATGTTTCTTTCCAATGTTATATTTTTAATAATTTTGATGATTTTAACATACAATATTTGTCAGAGCCTGCTCGTGCATTCCTAACATATAACACTGCTGAAACTCTAAGAAAATTCTTTAAGTAGTAAAAGTCACTTTAAATACCATCTTGAAGAGAAAAAAGGGCTCAAGGGACACCTAACTTAAAAATTCCTTACTTAAAAGGGAAAGAAAAAAAAGAGACATTTTTCAAGCTGTTATTCATGATATGTGATTTTATGATCTGAATTGTAATTCAGTGCACACACGTGTCAGGAACTTTGCAATACTTTTAAAAGGGATCAGCATCACTAATCAGGCACTGAAATTCAATTTCTGGGAGAATATGGGAGCTCACAGCTACACGTTTTAGCTAGCTTGGAAAGTTCTTTGAAAAATAAAGTTAAACAGTAATTATACATAAGTGTGCTTGAGAAACTTTACACCTGTCTTGACATGAATCAGATCTTTGCATGGATGATGACATTCTTGGCATTGCTTTAGGTGATTGGGATGGTATTAGCTTAGGGTAAGAATTCAATAGCCACAAGCCTAGACAGGTAGGATAAAGGAGTTACTGACTCAAAAAGGCAAGGCAGCTTATCTGTGGAAGTCTAAACATGCTAATCATTTAACATAAACAGATCTGCTGATATTTTTAGAAAGTAATTTCAACTCATAAGTAACAATGTTAAAAAAAGGACACTAGTATCCCTAATCATATTTTCCACAGGTCCTCCCAGCCCCGTGCAGATTATTGCTACTGAAACTCAGACAAGAGAAGGGAAAAGAAAAAAACCAAACAAAGAAGTAAAAAGAGGAAGAAAGAAAAAATCCAGAGACAGGCAGCTGGGTATGGGATTAGGACAATAATGAACCTGTTGGCAATCAGTGTTTGACTGCTGGCTATGCTACAAGACTCCTTCAACCTTTGTCTCCCTCTGCCTCAGTTCCCAGTCTGTAAAACCAAGTGATAGTATTTCCTTACCTCACAGGAACGTTCTCAGAATAAATCCATAAATGCCTGGAAGACACTGAGACACCACTGTGACAGAGGCCATAAAAATACCTAGGGGAAAAACAAACAACATAAGAATAAGTGTTGTAAGGGACCAAAACAGCAGAGACATTCTCAAGTTAAAGGTACAGCAAAGATTAAAATTTTGTTTAATGACATTAACTCATGGGGAAGAAGCAGTTCAGTTCAGCACATATTCCCATACAGCACTTTTAAAACCATGACAAATTCCCCTTTTCTCCTCGCATATGACACAGTCACAATAATCCACCACCAGATTCAAGCAGGAAAGATGTTTACAGATCATTAGCTTAGCTCTCCACAACAGGTATCACATTTAAGAGCCCCAGTCACAGCAACAGAGCCCACATACTGACAGACAATACTCTTCCTCAGCCTCCACAGCCAATTCTAACTGCAGAGCTGAGCTCCTCCAGTAGTTAAAAAACTTTCAGCCTAACACTTATTCCTGGACAGCTTTTATCCATTTGTTTTCATGCCAACATTGATCCAGCAGCTTAAACAGCTTTTCCCTATCCCTGAAGTTTATTTCCCTGACAATAAAAAATTAGTTACACCACCTCCCTGTCAGGGCTCATTTGCCCACCCAAATCAAGCAATTTCTTGGAGTTTGCTCACTGGTGACTCCCCATCTTTGATATTACCCGTCTCCTGTATCACCCCACATCAGCATCTTCTGCCCAACCCCATCCTTGCAGCCCACTGTCACCTTGCAGCTGCCCAAAGATGTGTTTCTCCAGAATTTTCAGCTGGCAACTCCCTCCATCCTACCCAGTGCAGAGCAGAAGCTTCTCTCCTAATTCCTTCTGAGGTTATGACCTGGCATGCCATCACCGTAGGGACACGTCCCACTTCGACTGCTCTGGGTCTCGAGCTCTTTCTGAAAGACACCCTGACCTTTCACAGCACTGACTGTGCCTCCTACCTGTCTCACCTCTGAGCTCTCAGACCACTGTTCTGTGGTGCAGGGACATCACAGGGAACATGTGTGGTCTCCCTAAAAACATCTCCCTCCTATCTTCAGTGTCAACTCAACCCACAGCTGATGGCTTGAGCTCAGCTACACCACTAAGCACATTTTAACACGAGCCAAATGACTACAGCCCTCAGAAGGGTAAGTGATTCAAAATTATGCAAATGCACAGAATACATTATTTAGTCTTTATCATTTACAAAGTACGCATTTTGTAAACAGCCTCAGTCCTCTTATGGAGAGTGTGACAGCGCCCTGAAATTTGGGTGTCTGATGGTTGCTGCATCATGCACTGACCATCACACCCCTGGTGGGGGAGGGAGAGGGTTGGCTCCAGTTCTGAGGTGGGACATGAGGCTTGAACAGCCTGCCTGCCCAGGGTCCCCTGTGCTCAGAAATACCTCCACCCACCCCCGTGTACACACACCCCTTGGAGATGCTCTCTCTCATCCTCTCACCAACTCAGCTGACCAGGACAACAAAAATCCCCCCAGTTTTTTTCATTTCTGAAGGGGAGAGGGCAGTTCCTTTCCTCCTGGCACTTTGTGTGGAACCAGCTCAGGAGCTGCTTGGACAGGCACTGGAGCTGGCAGGAGGGGAACAGCAACCTCCCCCCTCTTGCTGGCAGTCTGCCCCCAGATCAGACTGGGACATATTGGAAACCTCAGCCCAGAGAACCAGAATACACTCACCTTTCCAAGGACTTGGATCCATTTAAAACTGTGCTCTAATAACCTTCACAAACAAATATATTATGCAATTTATGTTATGCAGCATTGACTTCAATGACTCTGTAGCAGTGCTTACACTACTATATTTACTTCTGGCACACACTGGCAGCCTTTGCTGTAATTATTCTGAGCGTGCTCCTGTTCTAAACCAGGAGGTGTTACCCTGCCAATATCTATGCACAATACTGCTCAGTATGTTTTCCATAACTTTGACTACACTGTCCTCCCTTCTTCTATCCCTGCAAGCTCCTTCGTTTAGAATATGTTTTAAGTTTTCCTCCTTTCACACAGGGTCCCCAATTTTATACCCCAGCACCTCTCCCTCAGTATCAAGATCACCAACTTCCACTTTCAGCTGTCCTACACTGTTGGTCTCCATCCCTCAGGAGAGAATTTTAGACAAGCACCCTGGCACTGCCTGCCAGGCTCCCTGAAATTTGAAGAAAGTCCTCTTTTAGGCACGCACACATCCACCTTGATGCCCATGGCAGGGATCAGCATACTAAATAAACAGAAGAGAGATTACACACGTTTGTTTTCTCCCTTCCCCCAGACTAACAGGATGACCATTTCAGTACTGGCTCTTTCCACTCTCTTTATCAGTCTTTGCTGCAGCAATGGCAGTTGCATCTGAGTGGAATCCATCCGGCACTAAGTGGTTTGTTAATTCCCAGGATACACTGCATACAGAGAAGAATACTTAAGCTACTTAAAAAGTAACTCTTTATTAAATGCATAAAAATGCCTGAAATTTCTGTAAGCCAACACTTTAAATTAATGGCTTCATTTAAATAATCAGTCTCTGCTGCTAATTGTTATACTGCTTTTTATGTATTCTTTTAAACATATTTATTGGAAACCCCATAGAATTTGCTATAGTTCTAACACAAAGATGAAGTCATTCATGGTACACACTCATGTATTTCACTAGAAACTTCTTTCTCCCAAAAGCTTAAGTAGCTTTTTACATCTGTGCAACAGGGGCAGCTTAAGTCAACTATTCTCAGCTACACCACAGTGACACTACTGCTAGAAAAGGAAGTGGAAATATGTCACTGAAAAAAAAAAAAAAAAAACACCAAAAAAATCCCCCAAACCACCTCTTCTACATTGAAAATATTAAGATGGAGCAAAGAATTTTAAGATGAGGTTTGAAAAATATTCTCAGTCATATTAAGCACTGTTTACTAAGCAATTGAAGGTTCCTGGAAATCCCTGCCACAAGAGGACCTGTGCACACTGAAGCGATCACTTCTGCTCTGAATTTCTTTGCACCTGTTTGTCTGACAGATATATTCAAAATTTTACACTGATTCAGTTTTGGATGTCTTAACTGACTTTATAAAGGAGATGTTTTGCTTATACAGGGAAAGGGCATATAAACATTAGGTATTTGCTGTAGAGGATTAAACATTAACAAAAAAATTAATCAGCAGTGACGAAAGTGGTGATGGCAGCTCACTGGAGATAACATCCTCTGTGCAGCACGCTGCAGTCTCCATCTGCTCATTTAGGCTGCTGGAGGCCTCGAGTGACAAAAGAGACCATACCAAAGGATTTCAGCACACTGAAGCACACACAGCTTCCCCCCTTCCTCAAGTTAAACTCAAGCCCATCAGGAGCAGCGGGGAGGCTACCAAGAGTAAGTGCCATGCTGCACATCTCCTGCAGCACCCTGAACAAGAGCCCAGCACCTCCAGCTGCACCTGGACACCTGTGCTTGTAAAAACAAGAGCACTACCTCCATGGGTTTTGCCAGTTTCCACGTGCCAAGCCAGGAATATTTTCTGGAACTCTTCAAGGCTGAGTTGTCAATCTATGAGACAGTGTCTACTGCAAAGACAACACCAGCAGCCATGAGCCTTCTATGCAGCATCGACAATAGTGAAGAATTCCTCATCTCTTGGTGAGCTCTCATGCAGGCTGACACTGCAAGAGGCACTGCAAGGGGCCAAGAAAAGCCACAACTTATCACAAGAAAATGGCAAATTGTGAAAAACCTGCATCACAAGGTTACCTGCCTAGGCACAGCTTCAACGGAGCTCCATAAATACCTCAGTCTAACACTGACAGAGGTTAAAAACCTATTATCTTTCCCAAATGACAGTGGGAACACATGTTCAATGGAACACCCTGCCTCACCAAGCTACAAAGTAGATTCTGCTCTTTCAGTTCAACAAATACAAACCACAGGGAGCTTTTTAAATGAAAGCATTTCGAAGATTACATTAGGCAAGTTTGATCTACTGTAAAACACTCGCACACAACATTAAGAGGTAGAACAACCTTTAACACCTGCTTTTTCTTCAAACATAGCACTACCTCTGTGCATGGTTTGGCTCTTAATGGGATGAAATCTCAAGGTAATTTGTATGGCTTACTCCACCAGCAAAGAATACTTCAAATATTTGGGATCTAGCATTCCACTAATACTGAACTGGTGAAAATATTCTTTTAAGAGTGTGCACTCCACAGTACTGCTCAGCCAGCTGCCACCCTATGGGACGGATCCACACAGCAGAGAATATTTTCACCCTGGTATGAAATGTTGTGACACAAGAGGAGGTGCAGCAGCTGGAAAAGCATTGCATGATCCAAGCAGTGTTGAAAGTCATCATCATAAATATTCACAAGCACACTGAACTGTTTTCTTACTAACTGCACATTGTTATTCACAAATATTAATTAGTTTTTAAATACCACCTGTTACTTGGCCCTCCCTCTGCCATGTGACATGGGCTCCGTGGCTGGCTTGCAGACTGTCCACACTGCACAGAGATTTAATGATGTTTCAAACTTCCAGAGCTCACTCAGCTACTGGGAGGAGAGGAAGGGAATAATTACTTACTTATGTCTTTCTCTGCTGACCTCTCTGGCAGATGAAACGAGCAGCTTTAATGGCCTCTGAAGGGAGGCTGGTCCAGTCCTCCTTAGATGGGAAGGATGACAACTGCACTAGTAGGTCTTTGGCATGGAGAATGATTTTAAAGATCCAAACTTCAAAGATCTCAGTGAGGGGAGAGTTCAAACTCAAAACTTCTCCCCAATGGAGGAAAAAAAGCTGCTAATGCAATCACTCGTGTTTCCAGCGATCACTCACACTTCAGACAGAGCTGAGGCACCAGGAATTGCCTGTCACATCCTACAGTATAAATAAACCACAGACTGCCAGGAGGAAAGCTGTTACAAACCTTGGCAATTTTCTTTGGATTTCTTTAGATCACTTCTTCAAAGGATCTCTCTGCAGTAAGAGGTACAGGTGCAGACAGACAGCCAATATACAGGGATTCCTCTTCCTCCCCACCAGCAACAACCTCCTCCTAATTATGTGCACCACTGATAACATGAGAAAGTTGGGCAGAGCACTGATGGAACTGGGCAGAGCATAGATAAAATGAAGTTACTAGTACACTTAAGGTTGAAGTGACACAGATGAATGATGAAGTACTGTCTTGTTTTCTACAAACCCTGGATGGAAGATCCCTCAGACCTTTCAAACACACTCCTCCCACTCAGCATCCAGCAGAGATAGCCAGGGAGGATGAGCTTATCTTGATGAATTCAAATTAACATAAAAAAAGAATGTAACTATTTTGAGCCTTGGCTCACACTTAGCCTCACTAGAAGAGATGAACCTGAAGCATTCTCCTCACAGATGCCAACTGAAAGATTCAAGCTCCAAAATGCAGCATTTGGCATTCCCATCATTTCAGGAAGCAGTGCTGCCTATTCAGTGCAAATGTAGCACGAAGGTTGTTATCCCACAGCTGCCAGACTCAATACCAAGCCACAGACACAAGTCTTTGTAAGTTTCCCAGGGAGGAGAGAATCTATTCAATACACCTTCCTGTAACATCAGATTTTTCTTACCAGCATGATTTCACTGGTACATCCCAATCTGAGTACTTCTTAAACTTTTTTTTTTAAGATCTTGTGCATCAGGCTATCAGCTCTACAGAACAACTAGACTAGAACAGCTAATAAATTCCAGATTTCAGATGAGAAGTCAGAGCAGTTTTTGCTGGAAAATATAACTTCAGGACAATTTAACCTTGTCCTTGCTAAATATGGAATGAGGAATGCAGTCAGGGCTTGATAGCCTCAAACTCCTAATAGAAAAAAATTTCTGCCATAGTTTCTGCAGACAGCAATAACCCAGGATTATCAGGATTTTCTCAGAGTTTGGACAGCCTCACATTCAAGTCCCCAAGATTATAAAACTGGAAAGTGGGAGGGCAAGGAGCACACGTACACACAAAGTCATTTTTCCAGTGACTGACAAACAGTACTCAATTTTTTAGGGACTTGAATGGCTGGAGTTAAAGTTAAGCTTCACTAGTGCTATATTTAGTTCTGCACAAATACAAATTAGGAAACACTTTCTTCCCAGTTACTAATGCAGTGTGACAGGAAACGATTATTTGCTCAGTGTCTAATGTTACCTTTGGTGAATATCTAGTTCACAGAAATTGTATATGGTATAATAAAGAACCAAGCTGATATTCTGTAAATCAGGGAGAAAACTTATTTAAGAAGATGAAGCATTTGATTTGAACATGTCTGAGCTATGCATACAGAGTTAGTGCTAAGGCATCTTCTGCTTTGATAACAAACAACAAAGTCAGTTTGTTTTCCAAATTCTACATTAATTTATTCAAGAACTATGAAGATATCTAAAGAATATCATAGTTCCCCTAAAGTGTAAAATAGAGCTGGGCACAAGGACAGAACAATTAAAATAAAAATAAAATCCATTTTTTATGATTTCAAGTGCCAGTTTCTCTCTATGAAAAATGCGGTTCTGTGTCACAAGGGAGCTCTCAGCTCAGCAATTGCTTCAGTCTTCAATCTCTACAAAACATAAAAGACAACAAAATGCATGATTCATATGAAGGGCTAGTTAGACCTTGGAAAACCAAGTCGTGATTGTATAGAGGAGTCCCACGTATTTCAGAAGGGCTCAAAAGGCTGCACTCAAGAAATCCTAGGCATGTGGCTGAGAAGAAACCCTGCTCCTGCCTACTACAGCAAGAATGCCCACTAACAGACTTGGAATTTCTAGGCATCCAACACAGCATCCCTACACACCAAGGAAGTTAGAGAGAATACAACACTATTGCACAAACATGTCCTTTCTTCTGGCACCACTGGGCAAATACTTGCCAGGCCCTTTGCTATAGTGAGTCACGAGTATTTCTAGAGCTGAAGGAGCTGACATTTCATGTGTGGCTTAACTATGACCCAGGATAACCAGAGAGATGCACTGAGTATCAGTGTTCTGATGACCTTCTTAGTTGCAGATTCCTTTGAGATGGAAGGCAGATGAGTCCTTGGCATGATGCAAAAAATCATCAACAGTCCAAGTTTCTTCAGCCAAAGCTGGACTACTGAAATATACGCATGTCTTTGCCTAACCATCCACAGCTTTCTTCTGGGAGAAATATACATTTGTTTTTTCGGTATTGTCTTTTAAAACATTATCAGTTATTTTTAAAGCAGGTTCTTGGAGCAGGTCAAACATGGAAATATGAGAGTTCTGGGCACAAAGCAAACAAACCTCTCAACATAAGGCAAAACATTTCTTGAGAGATTCTGAACAATCTCTCTTACTTACAAGTGCCAGGTATGACT
Source organism: Buphagus erythrorhynchus (assembly GCA_013400855.1). Taxonomy (NCBI): domain Eukaryota; kingdom Metazoa; phylum Chordata; class Aves; order Passeriformes; family Sturnidae; genus Buphagus; species Buphagus erythrorhynchus. Next base: position 109,679 of record VZTT01041159.1, on the reverse strand, counting down.
AAGTTTGATGAATAAGTTACAAGGATTTCCAGGGAGAAATGACACCACTACTCCCACTTGTACAAAATCTAGGAACATTGCTTATGTGCTCTATCTTTTTTGAGGATCCTGTGGCAAGGGGGGAAATTCATGCCTCGGCTTGGGAAACTCAAGGTTTGACCAGGAATTTTACTTCAATGCCCATAAGGTCCCTGCCTATATTTTACTTGCTACATGTTTACCGTAACAAGGTAATTCCCACAATGCTTCCTATATTGATCTGCAAAACCCATGCAGAGTCAAAGACTTCTCTTGTCTGTGCTGCTGGAGGGAGAGGGGGCTAATTTTTTTCAGATATACCCAACTGACACACTACTGTTTTATCCAAGCACAGCTGTATATCCCACCCCCATTTCCGATAGTGTCGAAGGAGCGGGAACAACCACAGATCCGCATTACTTGGGCAGAGGTGCACATCAATATTCAGCCCACAGATCTCGCTAGTACCAAAGGGCAGCAGCTATGTCATCCTGTTCAGAGATGTACCAGATTAAAGACTTTCCTCTATTTCAGCAGTACTGACGCAGTCAGGCTGGTAGACCAACACAGGCACAAGTCTGATAAAACAAGAAGTGGCTGGAGCTCTTCACAGAGCTGATGCAAGGTAAGTGCGTTTTCTCACTGCTCATGTTATTTCTGTAAATGCAACACTACAGAGCAACACTCTCCATGACTAAACAGGAACAGCTGCTGTCAATGTTTACTGAAGCGACCAGATTGGACTTTCAGCATCAAGCACACGTAGGCCATGTTCACCTTCTAGTTTCCTAGAATCTTTTAAGTTATTATATGACTCTATACTGCTCCTTGACTGTTCTCTCCAAAGAGAGGACACAAAGCAAAACAAGGCTCTAGCTTGGAACAAGATGAACAATTACTCTGGAAGGGACTCATTTTCACTAGAAATCTCATTTCACACCTTTTCTCACTCCTCCAAGGAGTCATCCACCTGCCCTCTTTGTCACAGTGCTGAAATAATCAGGAGGAAAAGCAGGAGCCTCCTTTCTGATGTAGTTTCCCATGTTGTACCTCCTCTCCCCTCCTCAGAGTACTGAGCTTTTAAACAAATGTAAAATATGAATGGAATCTTGAACTTACCAGACATTTATGGAATGAGGAAACATGGATGACTGGCATACAAATTATTATTAGCTACTAAGTAATCAAAGGGATAAAGACACATGTTTCAAGGATTATGAGTAGCTAATTACTAGTAATTAGGATTAGCATTACTCTTTTTAAGAAATTCACTACTATACATCAGCCTACTGTATCTTTTCTTGCATACAGAATAACTCTAACTGGAAAGGATGGATCTCTTTTCATCCGAAGTATCCATTCCCCAAAGAATCACCTCAACCTGGAATCTGCCAAGGGTAAGCCAAAAGGAGTATTTCATTCCATACAAAAGATCTTGGAATCTCAGCTCTTTACATTGTATAAGCCACAGCTACACTATTGTCCCAGAAAAACCTGTGCTGATTCCTAGCTAGCTTGGAAAAGAGAAAAAGAACAGAACATTGTTACTGCCACTTTGTCCAGGATGAGATAGAAAGGAACACTCTCCAAGCACTGCTCAGTGGCTCCCCACCTCTTCTTTTGCAAGGTTTTAATTCCACATCAAGCAGACTCCTGCACAGAACTGACTTTAAGGGACTCTAGAGAACTTTTAAGGGTTTTAGAACAAGAGAAAAGCACACAGGTATCTCGTCAACACCAAAAGAGCAGAACAGCTCTAGCGCTGGGATGCAGAAATGAAGAGATCTCAACAACTACATTACAACAAACTCCTAAGAGTGACACCAACAGGACAGACAGCATGAAGTCAGGACTAGGATTGTTCTTTTGAGGATTAATGGCTCTCAGCTTTCTTTGCTTGCCCAGTGGTGTACTCCACAGGACAGCAAATTCTCGCTGTAATGAAAAAAACCCTTGTGTTTTAAGAAATGTTATAAAATTAATGCAATACAATAGAATGGCTTGATTTGTTTTAATCCATCACAGCTTGCTGAATCAGACCAAGCTCACATCAGCATTGCCAGAAGTGTGTCCTGCATTGCACGGAAGAGCTGATGTTTATCTGTCTCTCTGCAAGGCTTTTGACACAAAGCTGTAAGACCCAAAGAATGCATTAACACTGGAGAATCAGCAGCAATGTCCAAACCAGTAAACTGCTACCAGCAAACCCCACTCTAGAGATAATCAACCTTTAACACCTTTAAGTAACACACTAGATTTTCTTCTTTCCATCTCCTCTGAAAGGGTAACCAAAATTAGAAATAGCATCAGTCTGCACAAACCAAATGTATTTTCCTTTCAGAGGAGCAACACTAGCATCCCAGACAAGAGCTGGAATTTCAACATCCATTACACTGGAACATCCAACCCTTACCAAAGGTGAGATGCAGCTGAAAATTGAAATACAGGTATCTAAAGTGAACACAGATTAACACATTTACTTTATCACACATTCATTACTACAGAGCATCTATTATAGATGCATATTAAATGTGGATGAATATACTCATGAAGTCTAGACAAGCATATTTTCAATTAATAAACAGCTTTCCCCACTCCCAAACCAAAATTACCATAAATTATAATCCCCAATGAGTGATCTCCTATAATAGAAAGTATTAAAATAAGAGCACTTTAAAAAGTTATTTACAATACAAACACTCTATTTTATGCTTAGTAAAATAAGCCAAAATTCTGTCTCAGAAATGCCTGTATTTCAATTTTATACATGTGAATAAAGCACCAAAATTTGAATATACTGATACCAGTAAAACAAATGCATCAAATATCTATTTTGTCCTTTAATTTCACATCTGTACTATCATGCACTGAAATGCAAACACTACAGCATGGATTCCCACAATACTTATAATGGCTGCATCATCACTACATGCTCAGACAGATGATTAACAGTACCAATACAATAACAATGGCCATCTTTGGATAGTCAGAGTTCTTATTTCTGTAATCACAAATACAATAAATCCTAATTTTTTTTTTATCCTTATGCTTACCCACATGCTTATGTAAGTGACACAGAATAAAAGAAATGCTCAAATACATGAACTTCTCTTTTCACATGGTTAAGGATTTTTCCTTGCAAAGCAAAATAAATGTTTATTTTAAACATACACTTCATGTCCTAACATACTTAATAAAAATTAGGTTTATGTTTCTAAAGCATTACAATATACTTTATATATTTGTGAATAGGCAAAAAATTAAAATTAATGTATCAAAAGTATTCAAATTTAATATATGTTCAAAAAACCTACATTTGCTCACCATGTCTTCAAGAAAGGCAAATCAGCAGGTTAAACATCTAAAAGTAATGCACTAAACCAATTCTAAATAATGACTGTCCCTTTGACTGATGCAGAAATAGCTTTTTTCCTAATTTCAGTTTATCCAGTTAACTCAATTCAAAGACTTGTTTTGCCCAAAAGAAGAAATCAATTAAGAAATAACATAGCATGAAGCTTTGTTTCCATTCTCCTATCTAGATACAAACATTTAGAGCAAGAGGGTGAAAGCTACCATTTACAAAATTCTCTGGGGCCAAAACTATTTTCCAGTCACTATCTAGAATTAATACCATAACTATATTAAAACTTGAAAGTCCTCCCTTACCAATTTAAAAAGCAAAATGCACTTGTTGCTTTTGATTTACGTACCAAATAAATTTCAGAAAAACTTAACTATTCAGTATTACTTCATGTGTTTTAACTTAATTCAAATTTTGACATCAATACAACTATATATTCAGCACTCAATATACATTAAACAACTATTTTACTACCAAAAATATGAAGTACCTGGATGCTTATTTGGCATAGCCAGACAATTATGACATATGCTTAGAAGGCTGACAAAAGGTGTTACCTTACTGTAAAAGCTGTACTTAGCAGTAAAAATCAAGGCAATCTAATAATTACCAAACTACTAATAATTAACCTCCCCTTTGAGAAATGTAACAAAGTAAGATCAAAGGAACCAATTTACTTCAAAGTTTCTGCTTGATTTACATTACTATTTAAATCCTGTTTCAGAGAATGAGATATTTATTACAAAGTAGCAAAAAAAAAAAAAGGAGAAAAAAAAAGAGGGGAAAGATTTAATGAACTCTGACAATGTTCTCTATTTTTAGCATCATACCAAAATCACCATTTATTTGGCAGAAATACTCCTGAAGGTCCTTGAGCTACCCTACTGGTTTTGTAGCTGATCCTCTACTCAGACGGGATAAAACTCAAGAGTGAGTTATTTTACAACTACTTGGGAGCTCGGAAGGCTGGGGTGCTTGAATAGATTTCAGCATATCCTTAAGCATGCTGGGATTGTGCTCCTGCTGGTGAACTGAAGCCTCCTAAGTATCTCTTCATCCTGCACCAACAAGGAACATCTGAATGATACTTCAGAGCCCGCAGTGGGATTAAGCAAAACATCCCAGAGCTCCAACACAATCTTCTACTGATGAGGGAGAGAAAGGAGGGAGGACAACTTATCACTGTCATGGCATTTTTCCTTTATTACAAGAATTAAAGAATTATGAGAAATGTACAAAGTTAATGCAGACAAATGATATTTTTTTATCTCACTAGTATTTTAATTAAAACCTTTTGTCATGTCTGCTAAGCAAGTTCAAAGTATTGCAATGCAGTAGCAATGGTAATGCAGAAGTCTTGTTAAGCTTGGGGAAAAGAAATGTTTTCAACTTTTACAAAATCAGCGACTGTAATTACTAGAGGAATAAATCAAATTTATAGCAGGCAGTACAGGACATAATAATTTTTTTGTGCGGCCATAAATGAGTTTGTTTTTGTTGCAATGCGATAAAGTTTAACATTTTCTGCATGTCAGACAGACTATTTTGATAATATTCTTTACATTTCCTCCTTATTAAAGAGATGAAAAATTTGCTATTAAGATATTCAAGTCATCACAATACATTTTGTTACTGGATAAGCTTCAACAAAACCTCAAAGTACTTTTTCCTAACCACATTAACACAATAAATGCATAGCCAGAATTCTTACTTCAGTATTAGACAATATTTTGTTCTTGCAAAATATCAAGAGGTAGAATTCAGCAAATTATGGCAAATCAGTTGTTGTGGTTTTGGTTCTTCTTTTTTTTTTTTTAATTTCTGTTCAGAATGCTGCAACACAGGAGACAAAAGCAGTTTTGCTTCATTATATCCAAAGATCTTTTTTTCAATTTAACTGAATTCTAGACAGAAAATGGCTTTTTTTTTTTAAACATGCCATACACAACTTCTGCTATTTAGAAGTGTTTTCACATCTCCACTTTCAGCACTAGCCTTTTGTGAAGAACAATTTCTGATTGCTAAGCTATTTTCCATTTGCCTACCTCTAGCCACAAAAAGAAGGAAGCATGTAAAATGGTAGATTTGATAGACTTTAAAAACTTGAATAGCTTACATATGTAAACTGATTATGGCTTGCAAAACCTGAAAGTAATGTTACCAAAACATACTTGCTTCAGCAAACAATGGCACTGCTAACCACAGAAAAGCTCCAGCACTCACTAGCATCAAACCACAGTAGCACACCATGAGCACAAGTGACTTGTTCTTTGCTTGGATGTCAGTTTTGAAGAGTAAATATTGAACAAGCACACACATGTGTATGCATTTGAGCACATATACAAAGGTTGCCCAGAACCAAATAAACCTGTAGCTCCTACTTGAAAAAAGCATTTTTATGAGACTGCCTAGCTCAAGTCATCCAAGTTATCCAAAATCCATTCATTTATGAATTTCAGTTTCTCCTGGATGTGGTCTGAAAAATTGCAACGGAAAGACACAACATTAAATACTGCAGGTAGACTGTCACCTCCGGTGAGAGATGGCTGAGTGATGCCATCACAACGGGAAGGATGGCTCCAAAAATGTTCCTGCAGGATTGCTGTGCAAAGACCTTTATCAGCTAGTGACTATAAATTTATTTTCTGCAAAGGAACTTTCTGGCATAATGTACACAGAACGGACATAAAAGGCAACCTGTCTGCCAATGAAACTTAAAAGGAAATGTGAAGGCAGGAGAAGTCGTGTGTTTTGTTGAAATATGTAGATGTGCCACTTAGATCTCAACACGCACCACCTCCTGATGCCAAAGGGTGAAATGCTCTGAACTCTGCTGACAATATTTATACTGAGAAAGCCTCCAATATTTCATTCAAATTTCCTAAATGCCTAGGATCTTTTCTTCACCAGCAAGGGAGTTGAGTTAGAGTCCTCTGCAGGTCTGACAAACAGGCCATTGAGCCCGTGGACCATCTCACCAGCATCACTTATTTCCATCTCAGTAGCAGTCTACTTCCAAAAGACAACTGAGGACCACAGAAACCAAATTCACTTTGTTATCTACATTAAAAAAGTAGATAAAATCCCTCAGCAAGGACCACTGCAGCCCACAATGCTTGCTAGGCAGGAGGCCAGCATCCCCTGCACTGCTGGCCAAGGCACATGAAGGCCACGGCTCTGTTCTGCCTGCAGACAGCTTAAGCAATCAAATAATTCAGAAAGTTTTATGTTTTCTCCTTTCTTCTCACTTTTGTCAGATGATTTATGTAACTTGTAATTTTAAATAAAATAACAGCAACCATGTCTTTTAGGAACAGGTTTTCTTTGAAAGTAACAACAAAACCATCACCCTCAAATCCAATAAACCCCTTAAAACCAGTTAACATTCCATCAAATGAACTCTAACCCAAGTTCATCAGATGCATACACAGAAAAAAATCTTAGGACCTGTGTAATACAACCCAATTTTCTACAAGGCAATATAAAATATAATTATCTAAATATTTTAAAATATAAATACAAAGATTAAGTAATACTGAAAAAGGGCAGAGTATCTAAAGGGTGATGGACCTAAAGAAGCACTTTTAAAAATATTTAACCAATTTTTCTTCCTGGGGGCACAGGATCCAAAGGCCAATGGATCTAAAGATACAGTTTTAAATATTCAAGCTAGTTTTTCCCCTGAATTTTTTATCATCCTATTAACATAAGTTTATACATTTTGTATAATACATTTGTGCATTACAATTTTTTTTTCAATTGTTTAATCTTCCTATTTCTATTTTTTAAACATCTAGCAATTGCTCAAGCCTCTGGGTGTATTTATTTTAATTAAATACAACAAAACCAAGTGAAAAGCCTTTGCATTTTCTGAAGAGGAGACCACTCAGAATTTTCCTCCATGTGTCGCAATAGAGATCTGTCAGATACATCCCCAGAGTAACCCTGCAAAGACAATAGCTGTGCCAGCAGCAATTTGTCTGCATTGTGAAGGCAAACATTTAACAAAATAAAACAAAGAGTAATTTAATATTTGTATTGTATTTGCACAAAGAAGTGCTGATCAGAAGGAATACTGAATGCCCAGGGTAGCGCCTTCCTCCCCGCAGCCGCACCAGGGCACACTCCCAGACCCCAGATGCAATGGGGGACAGACAAGGGCTGGGACAGACTGACACTCCAGCTGTATATAGTTCAACTTTATGTCTCTTTAAGCCTTCAAAAGTATCTGCTTTTGTTCCACAAAATGGATATTAACATATTTTGACAGAAGGCCAGTCAAATGCCAAGCAAGACTGCACACCAGGTCACCTCACCCACATGCTGCCCACTCCTCACTCAACCAGTGGGTTGGCAAACCATCACTTCTTTCTTCAACAATTCCCACTGGCATACCTGTGTATGAGTCTTAACTCCACACTGCATTCACCAGCCTCCAAGGTTTTTACTTTCTGTAAAAAAAAAACGTACACTCAAATCTTTGGTGAATCCAAATTATACACACAGGGATCAGTCTATGTTCACCTGAAAGCAAGTAATGCCAAGCTCTGCCTCCTCTTTACCCACCACTCTTTACTCTCACTATCAGAACAGTGCACTTCAAAACACCAAAGGTAAATAGGAAGCCTTAAAAGGCTTCCTCCCAGTATCCAGCCAGAAAGGAATCTTCTCAATATTTATGCCTTTGCACTGCAACCAATTTCTTCGGTAACAAGAGGCTGCTTCTCAGGTAAACTCCTTGCACTGCATTAGGTAACAAACTCCAACAGCACTACTAGATACTAGATACTGCTAGAAAAGGTCTTTTAAAAACCTGCATAGATAAGCTGGAGCTGCACATATAAGGAAGAAAATGGGATCTCTGTCTTTCACCCCACCAGGATGACAGGGTACAAATTCCATGTAGATAAAGGCAGACAACACTCAAAATGTGCTACTGCTTTGGAATGTTATTTCCAAATATTTTGAATGTTATTTCATAATATTAATAATGTTCATAATTACAAAACAGCACAGTGGTACTTCACAAAGTTGGTTTTTTTTTTATAAGTTTATACCGATGAGAAGTTTCTCACCAAACTCACCATTTTATCAAAAATGTAAATGCAAGTTCAAAATAAATTGCAAGGCAGCATTTTAGGGAGGCTACTTATGTTCATGCTTATGAATTTAGCTACTGAATACAAGTAAAGCTTAACAACAGGAGTAGCAAATTAACAATTTCACATCATAAAACTGCCCCGTACTTCTTGGAAATAACCTAGAAGTCTTCTACACCCGACTCTACACTACTTAGAAATTATTTATCTTCAAAGTCTGAACAAAACTGAGGGACATGCAGTACTTTTCTTCTCAAACACAGTTGTCCAAGTGGTGCTCCTAAAACTCACAAAGTATTCTTCTTCCCCCTACTCCTTTACACAACTTTCAAGTTATATTTGCTTTAACTCCATTTCTTCTGTGCTAACAGAAAACCTTTCTGGATATTAGATTTCAGCCTCAATTTCACATCTTTATATGTTTCACCTAATTCTCAGTCTTTCCCTCACCAATTGCAGAGATCTGGAGAAGTAACTTCCCAGAGTGAATTACTTATTAAAAAGCAAACATAGCAATGAAAGAGCCCAAACTAGGCCCTGTGTGAGGCCAAAGTAATAATTTCAGCCCTGTGATCTCTCCCAGATAGCAAACAAAGGGGCAATTACAGAGTAACACCAAGACACAGCTCACATTTTGGGAGGATTTCACCCAGAAACATGCTGCTAATATTCATATTTAAGATCTCCCAGGGCCGTACTACCTCTTTCTTTTTCAATAACATACTGTATTTCTCTGGCATTCAGAACAAAATGAAGCCTTAACAATCCACGTTTTCCCAAAATATGCTTCCTTTTAATTGTGATAATACAAAAATTCATGCTGAAGTATTCAGCTATCTACCTGGCCAATTTTATAGCTGTATTCACACCCTGGGTGAATCACATTTAGAAAATTATATATAAACACGGTGTGACATTCTGTCAAGTTATCTTTAATTACATAATTCCATCCTTTAAAAAGACATGAAGATATCTTATACAGTCATTTGGAAATTTAATCCTGGGATAGACAGCCAGAGAAACAACATGATCATTTGAAAAAGCTTCCAAGGGGGTTACAATTCCTCACTCCCCTAAACATCAGTGTATTACCTCTTTGTCACCTTTGTATCATGGCTACCTCTTATTATATAATCTCATCCATTCCCAAACTTTCAGAAGCATTTTAAAAATAAAAACAAACAAAAAAAACTTTGAAAACCCCAGTAGGGTGGACAACAACCACAAAGTAGTAACCCAGCAAAGTACACCCGACATGACAGTGTGCACACCAAGGCCAGAGGACTATCCTTCAGGTATCACAAACTGCCCCCCAAAGACCCCTACTTTCTCAAAGTTTCCCATCAAGCTAAAAGTCAAAAAAAGTAAAGATCCACCAGCTCAGTCTTCTCCTTAGATAAATGGCCAGTAGGCAAAGGAGACCTCTGTCTCAAATCCTCACCCCAAAACACCCCCATATCCCTGCCACTAGGTTTGACTGAAGCTCCACCACAGCCAGGAACCACCTGCAGGACTCACGGTCTCACACTCCAGGTTTATCTGATAACAATCCTGTGTGCTCCCCCAGTATTAAAATTCAGTAACTGATCTCTAAACCAACCAGGCTAGCCATAAGGACACACTGAGTGCTGCAAGAACAAATTGTATTGTAGCAGCATCGTCCATTTTACAGAACTTTAAATTAAATTTCACATAAAAACTCTGCTTCAGATGTCCCTTAATTCCACCTCCTGTTTATGACTTTACACAACCCTATCCTACATACCAATTTGTCAAACGCAGTAATTTCTTCAGTAACATTCAGTGCACCAAATGCTTCCCCATGCAAGTCAAGTGCTGACCCAGCTCCTCCCATAGGAAAGCCAACAGAATGCTTTTAATACCTTTTTTTTCAACAGTTCAGTTAACCTTAACCCTGTTTCTCTTCCATTTCCAGTTAGATGGCTTCCTCAGCTGAAAAATTTAATTCCCGATAAGACAACCTATCAACCAACAGAAAATGGACTTGTGAGTAGGGACAACCAGCTGCACCAGCAGAGGTTGCTCAATTCTATTTAGATTTTTTTTTCATTCTCCTCATAATCACCACAAGATCAGAGGACACAGAAATGAATTAAAGTGCAAAAAATCCTGATGTGTCTTGATTCCACAGGTGCTGGCAGCAGGCTCAGCCTGGCACCCCCTCTGCTCCCAGGGAAGAGGCACAGGCAGCTGCAGAGAGGCTCCCACGCCAGGCAAATTCATTCTGAAGGTAACTTACCACCCTATTAATGTGCCTTATAGACAGCTGTAAATTTCCAGCATTACAGCACTTTATGATGTTAAATAATGCATTGCATGTTCCACAGATATTTTATCGTACATTTTTCCACTTTGAAGACTTTTGAGGATCCTATACAAATTGCACACAGCTGTCTGTTACTGGTAGTTGACAAGTTATTAAAAATTACATTATCTGATCATTTGAGTAACAGAATGCAATAGTGCTGCTGTTTACTACGCTTTAACATGTGCATAAAACGGAATGTTGTGGTCCAATTTTTAAGTGCCTACCCTTACGAAGAAATTAGTTTTTTAAATAAAGCTCTACTGCTTTTACAGCATCTGAATGTGAACCACTACATATTCTGCATATAAAAAATATATCCCACTGTGAAGAGCTGTACTACAGTGAAGAAACTGCCACTGGAAATATTGGAATTCTCTGGCTATCCTGTAACTAAAATTCCCAAATAAATATTGTATTAGCATACCTGTTTGTGCTTCATTTGCTGATAGCAGAGCTTGGTTAAGACTCGAAAAGCAGGTAAATTACAAAGCAAGAACTGTAACTCAGGATAGTCAGTTTCCAACTTGTTTGAACTTGACTGAATATTGCTAAGCTCAAGCAGAATGTAAACTGCTGCCCTGTAACACAGTTTAGATCACATGCTAAACAGCTTTCAAGCATAGTTATTTGCATTTAAATATTGCCTAAAGGTCCTAAACCAAGATCATACCCCATTATCCTGGATTTTCCACCGTACAGTTCCTGTCTTGCAGACATTATGATCCAATATAGACAAGATGCAACAAAGAAACACAATGAGCAATCAAGGCAAGAGTGGGAAGTCCTCAAGTTAAAGACACAGTTAGTTAGTTCTCTAACTACTGAAAAATCCCTCTAGGCAGGGAGCAAATAAAGAAAAATAGTAGTTACCACAGGAGCTCCCTCCTTTAAGGAGCAAATACTTAAATAGTTCTGAGAAGCAGCTACATGCTTTGAAACATGAACCCTAACTAGCATTATGTAATATAATTGATAATCTTCAACATTAACAATTTGTGGCAGAGGAATAATAAGCAGTCTACCTTCTTGCTATTTTCTAGACAATTGAAAAAGAATTGTTGCAAGCAATCAAGTAGCAAGAACTCATACAACCCCTTCAGTCCTCTTGGTTTGTTTAGCCATTCCCATATTGCCAAAACACAAAGCTCCTTCATTAAAAGCATGTAGATACAGCTAGTCTAGAAAGGGAGAATTATAGCCACTCATTTTCACTGCATTTTCAATAAGAACTACGTTCACCAAGGTTTCTCCCTGCCTTAACTAAAGGCCACCTGCCTCTTTACGAAAGCAATCTAAGGAAACACAGGTTTCTGTGAGCACCCTTTCCCACTCATCTTATTCCTCCTTTGCAGATTAAACCTCCAAATTAAATGTGTAGATTTTTATTTGCAAGACTCATTTCTTATCACCACCAACAGTTTTGTAAGCCTAGTGAGATATTCCTCTGTATTAAATAGAACACTGGGAGAAGAGATCTTCAATTTTGGATACTACATCAATAAAAATTAAGTTAAAATCTCTCAATTTCATATATCCCGTGCAGTATGACACTCAGCAATGTAACTTGTAGCACTCAAAGCATGTAACAAACAAACAAACAAAACTAACCACATGTTCAAGTTGTTTTCTATGACCACATTCATCTTCCCAGAAGGCACATTTCACCATGACTGATTTGTTCTTCCAGTGTAAGACAGCTGTTTAAGGACTAGTAATGGCATTTGTCACATGTTACAGAGGAGGATGGAAGGAACCACATCCTATAAATCCAAGCTGAAAGCTTGTCCAGGGCTGACACTGCAGTGTAGAACCTGTCTCCAAGATGAGTAAGGTCACCACCAAAAGAAAACCACCATCAGTGACAATAAAACTTCACAATGCAGCATCACAGGTGGAGAAATTAAAAAAAGCCCACAATTTACTAAATAAGCACCAAGACCTGCAAGCTAAAAAGACTATGCATACAGTCTCTGTTGTGGTATCTTTTTATTACTGAATGCTCATCCTCCAAAAAATATCACCTGTAACACACTGAATCTGGCGTTCTGAGCAAAATACATGTAATATGGCACCCAGCCAAATACTACTGATTACACCACTGTCTTGAAAGTCTGCTGCCAAGGTATGCCTTGCTTCAAAATAAATCCTGGAGCCTTCATTCTTTAGAAAAACAAATTGTTATTTCTCACTTATCTTGAGTTACCAAATATTTACTTCCTTGGACAAGGAGAAACACCTTCTTTGGGTCCTTTATTCCCACTGATTGGCCATGAACATGAATATGCATAGCAATACAAAAGAATATAAAAATAGAAAGAAAGATAACAGGAAAAAAGCCCAACTACTATCAATATTTGAATAATGAGGCAGTTTTATCTTCATCAGTGTATCAATTTATTCACATAGGTGACAAGAATATATTAAAGCTATTCTGAAGTTGGGCCATTAAATTGCTTAGACAACCTGTTAACCAGTGCTGCTGGCAATTAGGGATGCAGTCTCACTGGAGGCCTTCTGTAGAGCCATGCTTCAAAGGTTCAATGTGCTGTACATTAACTTACCAAGGAACACCCTGAGAACTGCTCCTTCTGTCATGTAAGCTCAGTGCTGCCAACTAATTAAGCCTACAGTTCATACTCTGAAGATGTCAATGTCCTCCTGCCAATTTAGCATCTGCACAACCATGGGAAAGTTAAGTCAGATTAAAAAAGCAGCCAGGCTACACTAATGAATACTAGGTTGGCTAGAAATGTCCTCTATCCTTAAGTAAGTTTTGCAGCACATTTGGACTAACATGTTTTTATTTCAGGTTCCTGCAGCATGCATGATTTTGTACAGGTATTCATGTATGCACATGTACATGCCTGCAGGGCAAGTTTACTTGTTACTTTTCTATGAAGAGGAAACTTGGCATTTCTCTAGCACAAAGCTGTGGAAGTTCTCTGGAATGCTGATGCTAATCACCACTGAAAAACTTGTTGAAAGAAGGGTTCCACACCTTACTGCAAATCGAGCTGTTCCACAAAGACTGAGGGAACAAGCATGAAACTCAAAACTGGAGAAAAGCACTGATGGGCAAAGAACAAGCAGCCCAAGAACAAAACACGGCAACTGCCAAAGTTTCAGTTTCTTTTGCATTTAGGGGATGGACTAAAAATGGCTTGTTCTCAAGCCCTGTGAGCAAACTGGAAGAAAACTGTGTTGCTCAATGCATGGATGAATCATCCAAAACCACCTGGATGGCTTACATCAGTCTTCAGTGACTGCAACAGTGATGAGAAAGGGGGGATGAAAGCAGAATGCTGAAGGCACTCAGGGAATTACTGTAACCAGAGGGGGTAAGCTCAGCTCTACAACCTTCAATGCACTGCACATCTGGGACCCAGAAAAAGCCTTTCAAACACTCACAAGGGGTGTGATTACTGCAGGTCTGATAGCAAATATATCAAGCTAGACTGGTACCAGAGGATTACAGAACAGCAAATGCAAATGTCTGTTTAAAAAAACCGAAAAACTAATTTTGTTATCTAAATGTTGGCTGATTTGATCTCAGGAGTAATGAAATGTTTTAAAACATTTCAAAAGACAGATAATTAGAGACCTAAAGGAAAAGAAAAAAAACAGGGTAAGACACAACTTGGGTTAACCAGCAGTAATTCATGCCACATTTTCCCAGTATGTTTTGCAAATAAAACAGTGTTTTCTAAACATAATGAGGCAGGTCTCGATTATCCAGCTATCAGAAAACAACACTGCAATGTTATGTAGGAAATAACCAATTTAGTGGGAGAAAACAAAAAACCAACATACAAATTCTAAGACAAATAAAGAAAGAGGCTAAAGTTAAAAGGTCAAACTCACTCACAAGAAAAGAGAGGTTGCAGTGCTTACTAATAGATTTTTTTTTCCCCCGAGGGTCTATCCTGAGACACATATGTTATAATTTTATAAATATACACATACATATACAAACATAAAAGCAACTTGAAGACAAAAAAGAAAACACCACTCAAGTTTGCTAAATGTCATTGTAGAGAATAACATCTGTCACACACTAAGAACATTGTAAATTTAAGGACAAATAACAAATAATAGACCCAAATACTTAGTACTACACACAAGACTATGCACTTGAGAAGGAAACAAGAAGAATTTCTGGGACACTCATGCAGAAAATTATTAAGAAAGTAAGAATTTGGTGTACTAGATGGAGAACAGGTACGTTACACAGTTCAGAGAAAAGCTTCAGAGAAGCATTTTTGCTGCTTGTAATACACAAGGCTCAGTACAGCCCTGGTCACTCACATACACAAAATCTTACTTCAAAACAAGACCTTACAGATAAAGGATCCTTGAAAACACTTAGGCTAAAAATTGGACTTTTTTTCATATTCTTGTATTTTCAGATTTTTTTAATTTATTGTGAATGCTTTACCCATTCAGCAAGCAACAGTGCACCAGAGCATACAGTCACCCCAGGACAAAGACATAAAAAATAATTTTTTTAAAGTGGTACTTGATTCGATGACAAGGAGGGCCCTGACATAATTGCCGGTGAAAGCAGTGGACCAGATGTGACATGTATTGGTAAAAGGGCAAAAAACAGGGAAAATTCTGAAGTGGCACTGGCATTGCTTTTCTCTTTAAAAACTTCTTCAGCACATACCTTGGTGAAATAAAAATGGTGCTAGTAAACTGGAAGGCCAACTAGTGAAGGAACTAGATTGTATATAGGAAGCAGGTAAGTGAACACACAGCTCTCTGTATCTTCTCTTCCTAAAATATAAATGAAACTACTGTTCAGACACCAGTTCAATTTTAAAAGGTTTGTGACAAGAAGAGACAGAGCAGGGTGATAGGAATAGCAAGAGATTTGTTTTACTTTGCAGGCCAAAAGTAAAAAAAGACCTGTAGTGTCACCCAGTACCTTCTGCAAACCTGAAAGGTCAGAAGTATTTCTTAATTCCCTAATAAATTCTCCCAGAATGTTTTTCTTCAGTTAAATTCTAGCTCCTGACATTGACCTCAACATCATTTTTCAATCTGAGCTACAGGCACTTCAATAACATGAAGATGAGGGCACAAGGAATGATGCTTTTTACTTTACGGCTAAATTATTTTGTTTTTAATTTAGAAACAAATTTTCAAATCCAATGGAGAGACTTCCCTTAGATCAACCTAATGCCAGAGGCAAGTGCTCCAACAGATAACTGATTTGAGGAGTAACCATTACAGTTGGATTGCCTCACCCAGACTGCTGTAGTAACTCCCAGATAATGCAATCAAATATCTCCTTTGCACAAGAAAGCTCACTCATCAACAGCTGGGAACACCAGGGCAGTCTGGATGGAGTATTCAGCACATGTGAATTCCTCACAATTCAGTGCTTTTTGCCTTTTTTTTTTTTTTTTGCTGCTGAAAATAAGATAATAAACCTAACAGCATCCCTCTAGTAAAACAAGAGTTATTTAGCCCCTACAAGCCTCCACAACTCCTATGAGGAATTAAAATGGATTTTTAAAATTTGTAAAGGACTAAAATCTAGTTAGTACAGTCACACTTAAGCAGGAGAGAGAAGATTGCCTCCTGAATGTGTGCAAGCCCTGGTGGAGTAGCCAAAGTCACAGCAGGCAGGCTGCCCCCAGCAAGCCACTGAGTGCCCCTCATGTAACACCAAGGAAAAGGCAAGTTAGGGAGCAGAAAATATCAGACTGGGGTACAGTGAGAACAACAGCTTCTGATCCCTCCAACAAGCAATCCTACAGTCTACTAAAATAAAAGCTGGTTAAGATTATTCTGTGTTGCAGATCTGTTACTGTTGGTAAACATATCGTTATATTTTGATCGGGTTGGCATCTCTTGTGGTAGGAGGGAAAAAAAAATTAAATCTTTCCTGCAGCAAATTCCAGAAATGATTACTATGTAGATATTTCCTTATTAATTCTACAGTCTGTCAACACACTCTATACAACTATATGATGTATATAAAAATCATTTCCACTTCTCTTTTCCTTATTTTAACTAGTGCAAGTTCTCCTCCTATTCAAAAATAACCCTAATTGAAGTTCCACTGATGAAAAGGAAAAGCAAGCCCCTTAAAATGAGCTATTAAGTCTTTTGTATCTCATCCTGAGAAGAGCAAAAGATGCATATCATTATCTTCTGCACCAAAATGATGCATTTCCAGTACAAAGGTAGTAAAGTCCTTACACTGCATATAAACAAAAAAAAGAATAATCTACATTAATTACCATTTATTGAACAACACATTTCCCTGAACATTTTTTTAAATCTAGAAGCCATCCCAAAGAAGAGCATAAAGGTGAAGTCAGGAGCCAGAAAACGAGGGAAAAAACCCCACCACGGCCTGTGTTGATACAGACCATTCAAGGTAATGTTGCTTCCTATACAGACTTGCACACGTTCAGTCCCTGAAGCCTTTTGTAAGTTGCAGACACCATGATGAAACACTTTTCATTTTGTAAACACACTCCTGCTTTCCGGGAGTTTTTCTTGTAACAAAAGCAAATATACGCTGCCAGAAATACTAAGTAAGAGTGGTCCTATAGGAGCTGGCAAATTCCATCACAAACCTCAAGTGAAAGTGCTGCTGAATGGTAATAAACACTCCAGCATTTGCAGTCCCTCTTCTGCACGCCAGTATAGGAATAACAACATGTGCAACACCCCTCCTGTCAACGTGAACAGCACATGCATCTGAAGGAACTGCTCTATGCCCAACACAGTGATTATCAAAAGCAACATTTCACGTGTAACGAGAAGCAAGGGAAAGATGCCAGGGCACCTAATGTCTAAAATACAGCATTAAATAGACAGCTATTGCCAGAACAGATTTTGGATGGGCAGCTCAAACCATTTTCGCTTCTCCACACTAAGAAAACAGCTAAGCTTGGGAATGTGAATTCCAAGTCTTGAGCACGCCATCTTTGCTTCTTCTCCTCCCTGCAGCCTCTGAACATTTTACTTTAAACCTCAAGAATGTGGCAGAAAAAAAAGGAATAATTTCAACAAGCTAGATGTTCATTATCTTGTCATAATGCTCAAGATTCACATGTTCTAGAAGACTTCTATTCTTTCCTTTAAATATTTTTATTCAAATAACCTCAAGCGCTGTAGAACCTGAAGTTAAGACTACAATACCTAGAGCGGGAACCCATATGTTCTCTTTTCCATCCCTGAGAAGAAAATAGGTATTTATGTATCTGCATGCCACGGAAGTACAATGCACTGTGCTCTCCTGTAATGCTGCTGTATTAACCGAGTTGTTGCCAGCAAGAATCATCTGGTGGCCACACCAGATCTGAAAGCACAGCTAAGCCCCCTGCTCTCGCACTGGCCTACAGCAAGTGAACTGTAAAAACAGTGGCAGTAGCAAAAATTATCTCTGCATCAGTTTTAACAATTGTCAGTTATGGATTTTTCATGTTACAGGATCTAACATGCACTAATTTCCCTAATTTAGTTCTCTCTGCTTGAACATCTGACTGCTCTGGTTTTTAAAGTATTCCTGCCAGCACATTCAAACCCCTGTCTGAGAACCCCAGTGTCACCTCAGGAGTCAGACAAGCTTCCTAGTCAGAAAACTACTAGAAATCATAAATCATGTTTTTTCTCACCCTTTTTGTCCATATTTGTTTCAACTGCACAGAGCTTATAGCTCACTGGTGACTGGTCAAGCAGAGGTTTTACCTGGAAGTTCTGCAATGTTAAGTGATTTTAGCAATGGACCTTCTGGTAACCTTCCTGGAAAGCTATGCCTGCTGTGCCAGCTCATTAGCCTACACCCACATACTCATAGGCTCCTTCAAACAACTTTCCTCTCTGAGAGCTAATATTGACTCTTCCCCACGTTCTCATTAAGTCTATTCTTTATTACAGTTTCTATCAATATGCCCTGTACATTTACTGTCTGCATCTCCTTGCAGTACTCATCAAGCTCTGAAGGAAAAAAGAGAAGACAAAAAAAGGGAAAATATCCCGGCATCCCATTTGTAATCTTCTATTCTTCGTCATCAAGGCCAGCTTAAGTAATAGGTTACACACCAGAGTCAGCAGCTCATCAAGTTCACATTCAAATGCTTTTAGAAATCTTGATTTAATACCATCTGGTTCTGATGATTTGTTACAGTTCCTTCCATGAATTAATTATAAATCCTATTCCACTGACACTTCAATTTGAGACAGTTCCTCAGAAAAGTCTTCTCTAAGAAAAAGGTTTTAATGTATACAATCATTCTACAATCCTCTCACATGCAAAGAAACAGTTTAGTTTCAACATTTTCCTTCCTATCTTTATTAAATGCTCCTTTTACACTAGAAGCCAACCTATTTGGAAAAGGTTTCAATAGTGATTTTTCCTTACATCCGTTAATAAGCTGATCTTTAATCTCAGAAGCAGACTTTTCTATTTCATCCTCACATTCAACTTCCCAGAATTCATGACCTTTCCAAGTTGCCTTGTTTTATGATGGCTTCCTCTTTCTGAGAGGTGCATTTTTACTTGTAGTAAGCATCTTTGGTTTGCCAGTATTGGATTTTCCCTTCAAAAAATCACTTTTTTTATTGGTGGCAAGTATAAGCCTCTTTACACACTGCTGTTACACAGTCACCATGCATCCTGCAGCCACTTGAATCTGTTAATGCTGTTTCCTTTATAAAGGAAAAGAGTGAAAGAATTCCCATCTTCAAAATCTTCATGTCACTCTCATTACAGAAGTTGCCTATGACAGCGATGGAGGAGTTATTGCTCTAAAATCAAGTACAAGCCAGCCGCTGTCACTGTGGCTTTACTCCCACCACAAACCAACTGCATCAAGATGTGATTCTCTTCTCAGGGACTCTCCACTGAGCTGCTCTATAGAATGGTCACTCACAACACTTCATGCATAATCCCTGCATAAAACTTGTCTTGACACGAAGGCAGCCTTCATAAGGGTGTAACAGGCTGAGGTTTTAGTTCTTACAAGCTTTGTAACCTCTTCACTGTATACAGTAACTGGTCTTGATGTGCCAAAATAATTACAGTAATTCAACTGAAAATTATCACTATTAGATATATCCAGACATATCCCCACCAAGTAAGAAAAAAAATTCCAGTTTCTGCTACATCCAGAGAGGTGGGATGCCCTACAATAACTATGCAAGTGATCTTCTACTGATTAACCCCAAGTACCACCTTTGGTTTCACCCAAAACACTTCCACAGAGGAAGTCTGAACAACTGGCCCACAGTGATAAGATTAATAGTACAGAAACATCACCAAAACCTCCAGCTGAGATTGGAGCTGATAGTAAAAAGAAGATACTTCACAAAGAGACAGGAATATTACCCACTCCATACATTTCAGCTTCAAAAAGCCTACAAATAATAGTGAGATTTGTAGCTGCATTGTCCCAAAGACAGGCTGCATGAGAATTACATGATCAGCACTCTATTCTTTACTTATTTTTGCCTAAGAGCAAGCCATAAAGCTATAGTAATAAAGAATGAAAAATAACTGCTTCCAGAAACTTATGGGCTTTGGTGACTTTATTTGAATTTTTTTGTCTGAGTTAGAAGATTAAAAAAAATCTCAAAAGCTAAAAGCAGAAGAAACCCATAAGGTTACCCTGTCCTAGATTGCTCCCACCATGTATTTCCTAATACAATCACTTACTCCCAGGTTACAAAGCCCTGTAAAAAAAGTCAGGCTAGAAATCAAATGAGCACAGTTTATATAAAACGCTTACCTCAACTCATTAGAAATCTTTGCAAGTTTTACCAAAACAGAAAGGAAAAACCAAACCAGTCGGTAATTTCTGTGGAATAGCACAAGGAAAGTAATGAATTTATGATAAGGCGACCTCGCCAGGGACAACAGGAAGGTATGAGATAAAAAAAAAACTTGCACTGTGGAGTGGAATATGATTACAAAATGAGAAAGCAAAGCTGGATCAGTTTTGAAGCTTAATTCTTAGAAGGCTGCTACTGAAAAGCAGGATTCATCAATATGCCTTGCTGTAAAATTACAGCAAAGCAGGCAAATAGCAACCTGGCAAAATCACTAATGTGATTTGTATGGTCAGTAGAGATTGCTTTAAATATCACACCGTGTCAGTAGAAGCTGTTTTTCAATTCTGCATTTAAAGAACAGCTTTTGAACATGGCTAATATTTACTGTCAAATTAAGGTTCGGTTTTCCCCTCCAAATTACTCACACGAAGAAAAAGATATCTATTCTAGAAGCATGCCAAAAGTTGAATAAGTAATGAACACAATTGTGCATGGACGTCAGGTAAGATAACAGCAAAAGAAGAAGAAATCATGTGAATCACATGAGATCCAGAGGTCTGAACTAGTCACTAAATTTGATTAGAGGTATCCATTGCCAAAAGCAAGATATGGGTCTTGGGAGAAAGCAGGACCTCCCTCTGGGAAGGCTAAAGACAGTGGGCACAAAGGTTTTTCTTCTCTTCAGTAGAAAAAAAGCAGGAGAGGGAAGGAGGAAGAGACCAAGACCCCAGCAAAAGAAGCAGCAGGAGATCTGAATATCCATCTTGCACAGAGCAGACTGGACTTGTCACACCTGAGGCACAGGAACAGCAGCAAAGCAACACTTTCAATAGCCCCTGCCCATCTAAAAGGCAATCAAAGCTGGAGAGAAGTCTAGTTTACAGCAGGAACCCCCGCCCTGTTTTTGTTTAATCCATTTCTTGTTTGAAAGGTTTTGAAAATACTACAGGAAATTATTTACAGCACCACTGGTATGTAAGCCAACTGCTTATGCACTTCCATTGACAGTCTTCCAGCAGACACATTGCGAACTGTCCAGAGTCACTGCTACAAGTACAATGCATCAAAATTAATCTGGCACCTGCGTAAAATTTGGCAGTCATACTCAATAAACCGTTTCAACCATGATGCAGCACTGACTGACAACTCAAACAGAGTGAGCCGGGTACAAAGCTCCTCTCCACACCTCATTACAGTGCCTTGCCAGTCAATATGAGCAGCACTACCACTATTGCTATGAGGGCCATTACTCATTACTGGAATCTCAAAGAGCACAATTTGCCCGGAAAATACCAGCAGTAAATGCCATGTTAAGAGGAGAGTCCCCAGAAGAAAACAGGAGCAAGGCTGCTGACATCACCATGGGTTGCACCTCACCCAACAATGGGTGACTGAACACAGACAAGAGCAACTCAATTTAAATTCAGAGAACAAGCACATCTGTAACCAAAGAACCATCATGTAACCATGAAATATCACACAGACATTTCATCACCATTTTACATTCCTGACATCGTTGTGTTTCTCAGTGCATTGCCTTGCCCAGCAGTGCTTATCAAAACCTGAGCACTAGTGGAGAACGAGCCCTGTACCCCATGCCTGTCCATGGGCATTCTGCAGTCACAAAAATACGTCTTATCTGAGTAACTCATTGTTCTTCTTCTGTACTGTACAGCATTTAACAAGGTTGTGCATAATCATTTGAAGGCATGCAAATCATTTTTATTTTGTGTATTACCTAGGAAATTAAGTGCTGCTTTCTTCTTTTATCTTGTTAGTACAAGTCATTACATCTTTTTCATGTGCCAAGATAAATTTAACACATATTCATTGGTTTCTAAGGAAAAAGAAACTGTAGGCATCAAATTACACCTAAAATGCATTTAATTTCCTCTGCTCTTTTAATTGTATGTAAAGAATCTGATTCTAACCCTGGTACAAACTTCAGCTTCCCAAAGCTTACTACTAAAAATGTTATTTTCCTGTCAATAACCACCTGCTTCCCATTTTATTTTTTGAAAAAGCTAACTACCTTTAAAAGATGCCACCTTTTTTATTGACATACTATTTCCAAATTATAGCTCTATCTCTGTTAGTAAAGCCTTATGCAACCACTGAATACAAAATGGGTTTCCTGGCCCAAACCACCTTTTCCTTTCTGACAGTGAGGTCTCTCCTGCTTTAATTTTAATGATGCTCCTGCTCCAGTGTTCATACTTTGTGGGCACACATCCATCACTGCTCCCCATGGGAACAAAGCACTATTCCATGCCGCTGAGCCAGCAGAGGGAGCACAGAACATATTTAGACCAAAATTCATAATTGATTCTTTAAAAAAAAAAAAAAAATGGAGAAAAAGAAAAAAAAAAAAGAAATAAGCTGGTCAGTCACTAAAATTGCTTGGATTTAAACATCTTTAGACTGCAGACGAGCAGGCTGCTAAATATGGGGTTAAAGCCCAGTAACAACATCTCTTCTAGCACCACAAGGTACCAACGAAGCCTTACATAATAATGTATTTTCAATTATTAAATGAGCAAAATATGTTTTTGTTTTGGAGCCACGCTGAACAGCCACAAGGGTATTCTCTTTAGGCACTCAGCAGAGTAATGAATTGATCAGCTGCAAAGGCTGGCAGAGGGACAGGAGCTGCCTGCAAGCACCACCTCTTCCAAGTGCTCCGCTATCTGTCAAGGTCTCCACCTCTGCTAAGAGTCCAGCGGACATCCCTGCCAAAAATAGATCCTGGCAAACTCATCTAAAATAGGCTACACAAGCCTCCACCAGAATAGGAAACAAAGTCACATCTTGCTTGGAGTTTTATTTAAGGAAAGCATGGTGTAAGAAGGATGGCAGGCCTCAGTTTTACTTTCCAATAAAAGTTAAAGAATTAGTAAAAAGAGAAAGCAATTTATTTCTTCACCATCCAAGGTCTGGGTACTCATTAGTGCACATAACTGATAACGTTTTGTGATGACCATTTTTGTACCAAGCTTTCTTAATTTACTTTGTCTTTCAATAATACTACTTCCTTTCACAAAAATGGACATGGTGAGAAAAAACATATACATGACACGCAAATTAAGAAATTCAGAGACGTAAAAAGTATGCTGTGGGCTTGGTACAAAGAATGAAGCTTCAATTTACTTATCTCAGTCTAAAATACAAGAATATTTTTCCTATTAATTACACCATTGACACTTTCCTAAATGAGTGTGCCCAGAGCAGCAAGGGTAATCCAAGTGGGAAGGGAAGGAAAAAGACTTGGTACTGCTAGATGACCAGGAATATTTTGGTGTACAAGAGTATATAATAATATATAACACCTAAATGATAGGAACAAAGGTTAAGACACGCCCATCAGATGGATGCCTCTACCACGGCAAGAGTCACAGGAGCCACAGAGGCGGCAGGGAGCTAATGCAGATCAATCAGCAATTAAGGTTTACAAGGTCACTTCCACTTCAAGCACCCTTCCCCTGCCTTCATCATTACGACTTCATACTCTGGAGCAAAAGAAAAAGTCTGACACATCCCTGACACATCCCTGTCTCACACATTCCCATGGCAGAGGTGGAGGCTGCGCTGGCCCAGCCTGCACCAGAGCCAGCACCCACACATGAGCTCCTCCACCCTGCACTGCTCCCACCATGCCCTTAGGGGTGTGTCCCATACTTGAGGTTGGTTTGTTTTGGTGTTTTTCTCCTTTTAATTGAAGAGGCAGTGGTGGCCAAGAAGGGTAGGTCCTCTCAAAGCTCACAGCACAGCATGCTCCACACACTTTACAAACAGGGAAAAAAAGGTAGTATTTTTGAGTGTTGAGTGAAGCTGTTCAAAAACTGTATCAAAAGCCATGAATCCTTTGCAGGAGACACTGGGGCTGAACTCCAACTTTGGATTTCTTTTTAAACTGTGTTTTATATATACTTTTGAACATGCAGTTTAGTAACTGATGCAGGACACTTCTCTTTTCCCAATCCAAGATAATGGAGAAAAACAAGTTTTCATCTCTTTACAGATCCAATGATTTAAAAGGTTTTCTCTCTTTGCTTTCTAAAGACTGGACAAGTGTGATTTTCAGGAGAAAAAAGTTGTCACTCTTGTGGTCACATATCTGGAGGGAACAAGGCGTCTCCCTGGCTTGCTCAGTGCTCCTCACTGGGAGGGGCTACAGCTGCAGTGCTGCTACCCTTAATATTTCCAAGCAGCAAAGCAAAGCTAGGAACCTCCACACCATTTGGGTTTTATTCTTTTCTTTCTTCCATAACTAACAGCTGCCAAAACTAACAGGTTTGGGTGACTCCAGAGTCCCGTGCACGGCTCAGCTGTCTCCCCCAGTGTGACACTGGGGACATCCTCTCTCCAAACAGAGCATCACTGTCAATGTCACTCCCCTCAAAACCATCACTGTCACAGCTATCCCTAAGGCACTTTCCTTTTGTATTCACCTGAAATAACGAGCAGCAGCAACTTTTCTCCTTAAATAGCTCATTCATCGGCACAGTGTTGAGACACCTCTTCTAACATCAGCTGAATGCCCGTGTTTTCTGTATCCATCTGTTCTCCAGAGTACCGGCACAGCAAAGCGTTTTGTATAATCCATTCCCCACAGTTACGGCTTTTAGTGATGCATTTTACCTAATGGCTATTGCCAGAGGCTTTAAAACACCGGGAAGTGGTGGACAGCATTGCCTGGGGTCTCTAAACAGTGTGAAAGCTGTGTGAGTATGTAAATTACAGATTTCAGGTGTCACTGCTTTAAAAAGAACAGTGACTCTAATCAAATTAGGGCTGATCCTGGACACCCCAGAGACCCAGAACAAGGAGCACTATTTCAACTCCACACCTACAGCCTTTGCAGCATCTGTCAACACCGGAGCAAACAATGAAATAAATCTTTGATGTTCCACACCTAAAGAAAATGTGCCTTTGCATTTCTGACTGTTGCAAACATAGTTCAGATGTGCCTGTCTCTCAGAGTAGGCTTAGATTTCGAAATTAATAAACCATACATTGTTTTCTACACAATACCACATCTATATCCTCTTAAAATATAGCAGAAACAAGCCAATTGTAAAACCGGGGATTTCTCCCCCTCTGCCTGCATGCACACTGTGTACATGTTACAGGCACTTGCTGAAGGTGCCATTCCTTCATAAACTTGACAGTTCCTGAGATCTACTTTGCTGTGAAAAATTCTAAACCGTGCTTGTCTCCTTCATACAACCAAAAACTGCTAAACAGTTTCCACCACAGGGTACTTGAGGTGTTTCCATATCTCTATAGTGCTTAATTACACAAGGAAAAGTGAAACAGACATATGGAAACTCAAGTATACCAAGACACAGATTTCTGCTGGAGCCTTCCATCTCTCTACATTACCTCCACCACATTTGCCAGCCAGCCTGCAGATGCTGAAAGCTCAGATTCTCCCAGTCACCCCAAAAAGCATGTCTGCATGCTCTAGTGCTTCTTACCATCACTCTAAGTTTGCAAAAAGTTCAAATGGAAGAACTTTACATCAAAAATACAAACCACCTTTCCAGTAAATACTTTAATATTTCTTCACTTTTCTGCATTAAGTTTAAATCAAAAGCCCCCAGAAATCTCACAACCACCCAAGTAAATTATTCATTACTGTTTTGAACAGTGACAGAAACACAAACCTCCCAAAATGCAACTTCATGGACAGCCTAGCATGCTACCAGACCTCAGTGGTCAAGGCAACAGAATTTTAAAGATTCAAAAGACTTTCTCCAGTGAAGACATCATACATTTAAAATTTTATAAGTGTGCTAGTAGACTCATCATCACAGAGGTATTTGGACTAATATAAGAGCTGCATAATTAATTTGCTCTATCAATTTTGTTCTGCAATGATCTCACATCTAATGATGTAAGCACTGTCTTTTTTGACTGATGGTCTATGAGCTGATGATGTATTGTCACCTGCTGTCCTACTGTTTGGCCACACAGCACATGTTTTCAATCTAAATAGAAAAGAGACTAAGGGCAAGAGGTCTGAATTCAGAAACCAGTCAGTGTAACCAAGATTATCTGTAAATAAATCCACACCATCCATTAACTTCCAACCCCTCTGCATAGCATTCTTTGCAGGCAGGCTCTGCTGCACACATCTGCACATATGAACTGATGCAAGAAAGCACACCTCTAACTCTGCTTTTACGGGGAGAGGAGAGGGAGAGAGTTTGGTTTGTCCAAACACTGCAGCCCATAGAACCCTGTGCAGGGGGCAGCTCTCCCTTCCTGGCACTGGCAAGTTTTTCATTTCCTAGTACCTCTAGTTACCTCTGTGTAACTAAACCCTAACAAATTTCCTGAGTGAGCTTTGTGGAGCTCCAGGCTGCTCCCAAACAGCCTCAATACTCCTCCCTGCCCTGCCCAGATGCTCCCTGCCTAAGCTAAATACACACTATCAAGAGGGTCGGCCAAGATTTCCACCAAACTTGACCAAACCTGCCTTTAAGAAAAACACAACATTGCTCCCTGTAATTAGGGAGAAAACAGAGGATGAGGTCACGATACTGGGCAGGGAATCAGCACCCAGCAATGCTCATGGAGATAAAGGAAGAGTTGAATCTGCAGGAGATAGATGCTTCACTGGCATTCATACACTGTGTTATCTCCCCACTATGGAAAAGGACAGAGCTCTCCTGCAGAGACCACTTTTCCTGCTGCTGCCCTCTTCCCCACAGGGAAAGGCCATGTCAGAGCCACCTTCTCCTGAGGTGTCACTCGAGCTGAACCGAACTCCAGGACAGAACTGGGCTACCCAGCTGCACCACTCCTGACAGCCCCGGGCGTGTTGTACCAGCATAGCATATCCTTTGGGTAAGGAACTACAGATCTTTCCATTATTGATTTGACTTTTAGGGCTAATAGCAAATACAGGTTTAGAGCTTCTCATAGTGAGTTTTATGAGGCTTAATGTTACAGCAAGCAGCGAATTAACCAGGGGGCTGGGTCAGCTTGAGGAGAACTGAAGAGAAATTACACTTCTACAAACTGAATTTCTTCAAAGCTAAGAGAAGTCAAAAGGTCTGTGAGGATGATAAATCAGTATTTGAGCTGTCAAGCTGGCAGCAGCAGAGACTAGAGCAGATCCGTCCCCACAGAGCATACAGAAATTTCAGCTCGAATCTAACCCAAGACAATGAAAATCAGCACATAATCTACCATGCAAGTTTCTTTCCCTCCCAACCATAAGTCTAAAACCATCCCCAGTGCCATCCTGTTTTATATAACATACACCTGTTCTACAAGCAAATGGAGGATTATCTTTGCTACCTCAACTCTGCACTGAATTTTATTGAGCAATGTTTCTAAAAGTTCCTGCTAGAGGGCTGATCTTCATTCAAACCATGTAAACTGCATCTGACATGTTGGCATTGGTGAGCAAAGCAACTCAAGTGAAAACCCACCACTGCCCTGAGCTGTATTACATGGAGGCTGGGGTCTCATACATCTTCATAACTTCATACAGGTGACTACAGGACAGCAGGATTTACTGGGCACAGCAGAGGTAGGCTGAAGACACTATTGGCTGGGTATAGTTCCCCAAGCTTCCTCATGCACAAAGTTCAAGTAAAGAAAAATAAAGGGAAATGTATTCTTTTTCAGTGTGGAAACAGCAGCACATCCCATATATTTTAGCAGCAGCAGCACTAGATCTTAGGCAGAAGCAGCTCTTTCTACCACAAATAACCATTAATCCAAGATGGTAATTGAAACTACACCTATATAAACTTCATTATTCTACTGTGTGGCTGAGGTTGCTTCTTAGATATATATATTAAAATTTAATAAATAAGCTTTTTTGACTCAATTGTTTACCCACCGCTTTCCTTGCTATCAGACAACACCTACATACAAAATACATGGGAAAAAAAGGTACAGGAAGAGTGCAGACAAATATTTGATGTGAACAGATTAGCCCCACTTTGCTCAGCTCACAGTATACCTAGCAAACATACAGAACAAAAGAATAATTATTCCCAAAATACCAGATTAACAAAACAATTCCTTCAGATCATCACATTTATTTTAGCACCTGACAAGTTCACAACTGAATTTGTCTCTTTTTCATATCAAATTATTTGTAAATACATTACCTACAGAAATGAAGAACTATTTGGACAACCCCAGGAAGACTGATGCCATGAGCTGCATTTCCTTAGTTTCACTTGCAGAGAATAGTTTGGACATACAAAGTAGTATCAGTGGTTCTTGAAACACCTGCATATTCTCTGGATAAAAAAAACTTTTATAAAGTACGTGCTACAACACTGAGGCATGTCCTCCCTGGTTCAGAAAGTTTAAAATGTTTCTGCTCTACCCTGTACATCACAGTGCCACTACTGAAGAGGAAAGTTTGGGTCAATCAACTTATGGATCAACCCCTGCCCTGTCATATCTCACCATCCCTTGAGGAATGATGTATCTGCACAGCTCCACCATCGACAAAGGGTCATCAAAGTCAGATGAGTTAAAAGTATGCTGCAAGCTCAGCCAACATATGCAAGCAATCAATATATGAAATTACAAGGGAAGGTTCCAATTACATTTCATACAATGCTAGCAAAGACGTTTACCTCCAAATCAGCAAGCTCCAGTATTTGCAGGTGACCATAAGTTCAAAATCCAAGTATCTGCTTTCCCCAAGCAGCTCTCTGGAAAGTGATGATGGACAAAATCCAAAATACCAAAAGAGGAATTTCTTGCATAGCAGCTGCTGGAGTGAGCTACCAAGCAAATCCCAGCTCTTGACAATTTTCAGCAGCAGAAATACACCATCCTACTGGGACCAGTGAAGATCCTCTCAATAAACACTACAAACTCTCATCTTAATTTCGGTAGAGAAGACAGAGTACCAGGGCACTACAGGTATAATTAGTCAGCAACCCAGTTGTTTCAACTAAAGAAAGAAATGAAATTAAGGCTGTGAGTGGAATTACATTAAGAAAACAAAACCAGCTTCATAGCTTTTACACAATGGTATTTTGAATTAAGAAATGTCCTTTAAATGTGCTTAAAGGAAGTTTCTTCATATGGAAGTAGATGAACACATCTACATACTATGACTTTATCAAAATGTCACCACTATGAACCTCAGCAAAGAGTAACAACAAAGTGTAGGTTAAAAAAAAAAGTAACTACTAAATTTGCATTTACACATAAGCTCCATGCAACTGAGACAGATAATGGCTAGCAAAAGAAGCTGGCAACAGGGCTTTCTTACCACTTTCTTCAAACTGTGGGAAGTAGTTTTGCAATATAAAGCACAGCTCATCATTTGTGTGGATTAAGAAAGGACACAGAAAGAAACAGTCAGCTGAAGGTAAAACAGTGAAGACAGGAGAACAGGTATAATAACTCTCACAAAATATCCCAATATAAATCTTTCTCAGGATTGGTTTTTCATTTAGACAAAGGACATCCTCTCCAGACACCACTGCTAGCTCAGTCCTTCTGACTGCACAAACAGCTCCCCTTCCAAAATAATGAGTATCAAATGCATTTTTCTTCAATCTGGTAATTTGTTGCCCTAAGACATTTTCAGGACCAGCTTCCTCTGAACTCAAAAAAAAACCTTCTCAACAATCAAACTACAATAAACTGCTTGCTAAAAAACATACCCTCTTAAATTTATCTTATGCATCATTTAATATACTATTTTGAAGAAAAAAGCTTCAAGTTAGAAACAGAGCATTTAACCTGATTTAACTAGAAGTTGACAAATTCTAGTACCTGCATATCATTTCTTATATTCAGTATTAACACTGTGTCTTGACTGAAGGGCAGAACAAGGAAGACATCTTCAGCAAACACTCGGATATTTTAACATTAATATCTAATCTAAAAGTTTATATCCATAAATAACCATATATATATACAGTACATTATCTAATACATGTGTTTTGAAATATATCAAGGCTAAACCATTGCTCAAGATAATGATGCAAAGTGTTGACTTAAAGCGTGCATTATTTACAAGAACAAGCACCAGCTTCAGAATTTTGAGGTCAATTTTCACTAGATACAATCTAAATTTCATTAAAAGCACATATATTGTGCTAACCAATAAAACAATTCTTCAGGAACATTCTTTTTAACCTGCCTTTTTTATATGTCTATAAAATACATTCATGTACAAAAAGTATATTCTGCTGATGAGATAGTAAAAATAAGTAAATCCAGACTGCATTTGAATGAATTTTCAATATGAGGTATATAAAATTATGCTGCCTCTATAGCTTAGAGGAAGAAGGAAAAAAATATAACACCACTGAATTAGGTATTTCACGGACTTTATTTTTTCCTAAACAGAAGTAGATTTCACAATAAAACACTATTCTGCACTGCTGTCTGGCAACTCTAATCTGGAATGAAGTTTGCAAAAACAGGCTAGTTTTTCTTTTAAAATGTTTTACAGGAAGGAATCCTGTTAAACCACCAGTCATCCTTCTAGCAGAGGATACATTATTAACCAAAAAGTACAAACAGCAGAATAATGTTCAAACCTCTAGATCACATGAACTCACCATCCCTTCACCCACTTTAAATCAAATTGTAATCCAAACTAATTAAAACCTAAACCCAGGGATGAGAAGAGAGCTTTTGTTTTGAAGAGAGCTGAGAAGCTTCATTAACCTCTTCTTTTCTACCAGTTTTCCACAGCACAATATTACTCCTGTGCAGTGAAAGCCCCTTGCACCCACACAGAGTCAGGGACTGCAGCCTTCACAAGAAAGTGATTTTTTGGCAGGAGGAGGATGCAGGTACACATTACACCACTACCCTCATCTGCAGAAGTCATGGGCCAACAGGCACCCAAGCTGTGATTCTAAACTCTAGCAACTTGTATTTTCAAATGAAATGCAGAAATACACAGATCAGATGTGTTTGTCTCTTTCAGGAACTATTCCACATGTATCAGTCTCATGGGAAGGCTGTGCCCAGAGCATCAGCACACCCCGAGCTCCAGAACAGGCATCACACCAGCAGGCTGGAGCACCTGGGAGCACTGGGCTCCCCAGCAGTACCCACCTGTCTCGGAGGAGCAATAAAACCACACACCCACTTTTCATCCTGTCACCTCCCCCACCTCTTACCATGTGCCCATCAACCTCCAGCTCACAGAAATCATACCAATTCAGTGACTGATTTATTAAAGTCAGCACAGTCCTTTTCTATAGGTACGCACAAAATTTCTTTACAAATGGCTAAAATGAATTTAAAGCATTGCCATTACTATAATGCCACAGGTATCACAGCAGTATGTGTGGGGCTTTACAAGTAATAGCAAGAATGAAAGGCTTTTAAGAAAACATTCTCAAAGTCAAGGTACTTCTACAATCACAAGTTCATTTTCCTCTTCTAAATAACAATTAACAGATACAATAAGCCTTCTCAAAGACAGGGCACAACTCTTGTAGAGTAAATCTGCATTCTGGTCTCACACAGCGAGTAAATTCAAACAGCCATGTTAGCAATAGCAGATGAAAATTAACTGCTTTCTAGTATCTGTTGTATTTTGTAGTTTTAATGTCAATACATTTGGATTCACTCAGAGCCAAGAGACCACTCAGACTGGTTGGGAGTTTTTCCTCTTGTGTTAAATTAAGTAAGTCTGGGGGTTTTCCCCTTCCTGAAAAAAAAAACCCAAAACAAAAACACCTGTGTTTTAGAATTAGAATTAAATAATTAAATTTAATTAAATTAAATAAATAAATATCCATTACTGGAAGTTTCAAAAGATTTTGAGATGGGAATCAACTAGTCTAATGATCTGCAATGCTCACATTCCAGCTAAAAGAATTACCCATCTCCATNTATATAAACCTATATATAGCAACAGCTATATATAGCAGACCTATAGCAACAGCTCTCCTCTCCTTTCACCAACTCCTTGTACTTCCTTATTCCTTACTCTGTAGGATCAGTGAGTTCCAGCACCCAGGGAAACAGTATCTTAACCAGACCACCACAATTCCTTGACATTTAATCTAGAACAGCCACACCGGAGATTTCTCTGTGCTTAAAACGTTCTCTCTCAGTAACTTGAAAAGAAAGTTCTTCATCTCAAAAGGACAATTTATCAGTAAGTGACCAGCAGGATCCCCAAAGCCTATGGATTTAAGGTCATGAAATTCACAGTTTCTATGAAAAAGAGCTGATAAAACACAGATCAAGCAAAAAAATCTCTTCAACCCCCCTCCTCTTCAGCAGCGCTCAGCCTGATAAAAAACAGTTAAGAATAAGATACCACAAGGGTGTAATCCTGCATCTCCCATATCACATGTCTGTGAAGCAGTAGGAGTTGCCCACCCTCTCCCTAGATGACTAACTCTGCAAATATTTCACTGGGATATTTGGAAAGCAAAGAGCATAACAACAGTCTTAAATTTATCCATTTCACAGCATCTGCTGAAAACACAGAATTAATCCACTGGCTGGGAAGCATAACTGCCTGGATCACTCCTTCAACCAGTGACCTTCCTGCCTCCAGCTTTGGCAGGCTGCTCCAGGTCTCTGGAAATGCAGGTGCACAAACAACTGAGCTAAACCCATGCAACAGTGCCACTAAAGAGCACTGTCCCAGTTCTCACTTCTCATTGCACTGGTCGGTCCCTCCTTTACCCCTGCACCCACACCACTTGGGTTTGGCTCCTGCAAAGTGCTAAAAGCTCCTCTAATTTTTGCTGCTAAAGAAGCACTGCCCACCACCACATCAAGCACATGCTGACACTGGGACTGCACAGAGGAGCAGGGGCTGGCAGCAAGAACAAGACCTCCCCCAGCATCAACAGCCTTTACATTCCCTTGGCTGTAACACTGAAAAACAACAGATAAAAGCAATGATGTGGGACAGTGAAGCACCACTAGAAGAACACTGGGGAAAAAAGGGAGGGGAATGTTTTAAAAAAATTTTCAACTTCAGGAAGTCCAAAGCATGCTGTGATAAAATTGGTAACTACAAATTTTTAGGTGAAAAGCTGCTAAAGCCACCGCATCTTTGATCTACTAAGTCCCTTAAAAAATTGCATCAACTGCTAATTACCTCCTGTAAACATGTTTTCTATGTTCTCTCTGCAAATTGTCTTGCTTCAACTATCAATTTGGCTTTTCCTGTAGCTTTCTTCTTTCCTTTTCTTCTAAATTGATCTCTTTCTCTTACTTAAGTATTTCTAAGCAACAGCAATGTCACCTTTTCACCTTCTCTTCAATGAACAGTTTGAGCTTTAGAACACTCACTAAAATGCTTCCCAAACTTGAATCTTTCTTGAAGATTTTACTCTAAACACTCAAAACTGAACGCTTTTAGAAACTTGGATATTAACACAGGACATGTCTATTCCTACAGCAAACACATCACTACAAAATACTAAGACAGCATCACCTTAGTATGTTCAGACATTATTTTTCCCAACTTTAAAACTCAAGAACTTTTTAGGCCTTTTTACCACAGAATCAGTAACAAATGCCTTAAAAATCAGATAATCAGACACAGTAGGTAGTACCCTTTTACACTACCAGTAAATACAACTCAGTGCAGGGTAGAAGGAGCAGAAAAAGAAAAGTGACATGTAAAACAACATGAAAATCTTTGGATTCATATGTCTGAGGGGTAAGTCGCAATTAAGCAAAGATCTTAAAATTTCCAACTCTCCACTTTTATCACCCTATCACTCTAATCAGCCTTTTGCTCCTCATTATACTCAAAATAAACCAAAAGAAAACTCAAAGTAATAACATCAGATAAAACGTATGAAATTTTTTTGCTGCCTCCACTACAAGTAAACAACAGAGATGCCATTTATGAAAGTACAAAGCAACCCAAGGATGGTAAAGGAAAAATATAGAATATGCATTTACACATAAATATTTTACATGGGCGAGATAAGGCCTTTATAGTCAAACTGGGGGTGTTTTCAGGCACGATTTATTACATTTCATGCAACCTGCAGAAGGTTTTCTATTTCATATAAATCCCTGAAGTACCATCTTTATGAATGCAAGCGAAACACATCCTTTCATGTCAATTTTATTTGCCTTAAATTCTGGGTTTGGACACTTTCAAGTCAAAATCAATGTTATACTTAATATACTCTGCAAACAACAAACAGATCTCTCTTCATGACTGCTCATAGTAACTTTTAAAAACCTTAACATATGAAGTTGGGCTTAATGAAGTCCTAATGATTGATTTTCATAATTGAAGCTGACACTGCTCAAGGAATATTCCACTTCAGACGAGATCCTCGCCTGTCTGCTGAGCAGGCAGTACAAGCCTTCTCCATAAATTCCGCAGAATGGGAATTGCTGTGTTTCATAAAAGCTCTTTCTCTGAGAGGACCACCACAGCAGCACCAGCCATCTCCCCCTGGACAGTGTTCTGGGAGATTTGTAAAAAGCTTCTCTTTAGATCACAGGTCTGCAGTGAATCAGTGACTAAGCAGAACTAAGCCAACCAAGCAGGCTTTTCCACCACCCTAAACCCCTTTCCTCTCCCACTCTTCTTGCCTCAGCTTCTTTGCTGGAAGCTGAGCAGTTCAGCCTCCCACCGCCAAGCTCTGCTCACGCTGCCTGCCAGGAGCAGGGTGACAACAAGGGTGACAGGCACCTGTCCTGTGCTGGTGGCAGCAAACATCCTTCCAGCAGCAAAGAAAAGCGTGCCCTGCATTGCAAATTTGTACTACGAACATTTACAAATCTGCCAGAGGAACAGGATACTGGGTCACAAAGCAGGTCACCTGAAAACTCAGCGTTATGCAAAACATGAGCTGTATTGCCTTCAAAAGTCATCCAAATTACTTTACTTTTACATAGGAAGAATTCTCCTCGGGAGAAAAAAAAAAAATCACCTTGTTAAAATAATGCAGGTTGCTTAAAAATACTTAATCTCTTTCAGGTCCACTGAAGTAAGCAACAATCTTCCTTTCAATACAACATATCTGTGGGCCAGAAGCACTGCAGTGCAGGAAAATCTGTATTTATAGCATCCAAAGGACAAATATCCAACTATAACGTACTGAGCATCCCACCTGGAAACGTCAGTTGTCTCTGACACCTCCTGTATTTTAGAAGCTTTGTTTTACAGCACAAGTTGAGCCAAGAAGGGCTCACCAAGCTGCAGCAGCGCTGGCAGGCTTGTGCTTTTTATCTGCCTGTAGACACAAGGAGTATCTGCAGTTCCTGGCCACGTAGGCAGGACTCAGATATTTATACAGCTGCATCACGGAAGAGTTTGAGCTGAGATAGGCAAAGTGAAGACAAGAATGCTTGAGTTGTGTCAACACATCCACTCACAGCATGGCAAACACCACCCTGCACAGTGGAGAGGGCTGCTGTGGCAAGGTGCCCACCTGCTGTGGTAAGGTGCCCACCCGCACAACCAGCAGCAGCCATGCACACTCCCTCCAGTGACTCCAGAACAGGCATCCTGCAACTGACAGCAGCACCACCTGAGTGGATGGTGTGGGGTTGGTTTGTTTGTTTAACAGAACAGGTTGCCTGTCTTTTGCTAAAGCCTCCATCATTTACTCCTGTGCAGGGCAAGGTTAATGATGATGAAGAGCTCTTCCAAACTGTGTGCCAGGCACAAAGTAAGAAAATATCAGCAGAGCAGGAAAACATGACTTAGCTAAGTCAGCAGTGGGATCTTACCGAAAGCTTCTCCCCACACACCCAGATCTGCAGCTGTGGGAGGGTTCTGGTAGACCACCACTGTTTTTCTGAGGACTGGGGGCAGAGAGCACAGAGATGTTCAGGACCTCCTTTGCTCCTCCTGACCCTGCTATAGGCAGGGTAGACATGTAATGGGTGTGCTCCTTCCACAGCCCAGCTGGTCAAAGCAGAATCCTCAGGAGGACACACTGGAAAGTGACTTTGAATGACTTCTAACAATGCTGACATACTTCCTTACACATTTAAAAATTTGTAAAGCATAAACACTTAGTTCAGTCTTAATTCAAATATTCTTTAGTACTGCTGTCCCACACCGGCTGAGAAAGCTTCTTGCGCTGTATTAAAGACATGTTGTATCTCCTATTATTTACATCACCTGATATCCATAGAGTGTTTTTGCAATTCATTATATAAAGGTAACTACTAACTTGTCAGCAGTACAGATATTTTAAGATTTTGACAAGAAAGGCTTCCTTTGCAAGCAAGGACAGTTTATTTTAGCAAGTATCAATACTGTGTCAAGTTCTGCTGTAAAAATCAAAACTGACCCAAAAATGTGCATCCTAACCCAGGCTCACTAAATTCCATGGAACTTGCTGAAATCCACGGCTGTTTATAGCTGCAGCATTATGCATTTGACAGTTTTATTTGTGTAAGAGTTTATGCTTTCATTATGTTCTGTCACTTGCTACATGGAATTTGTGTTTAAGAGGATTCCAGTGTATCATATCTAAGAGGTTTACAACAAAATCCAAATAGCTGAACTCATGGATACACCACGTCACTAGATTTAAGGGTTCTCTGTAACTCCTTCTCCATTAGCCATCATTTTTTGAGCTGAGTACAAACAGTACACAATGCTACAGAAAAGTTACCTTCAAGACTGATTAAATGAAAAATCAATACACAGTATTATTACACCTGCCTTCCCATCCTTCTGTCATATATAAAAACCGTAAGAAAAACAGTTTTCACATATTTATTCACAGGTCTTAAAAAAGAACACAGAAGCACATTTCCTTCCAAGCCCACCAGTTAATTAAGCGTGCCAGGAGCTGAACAAGCAGCAGAACTACAGTTGCCAGTAAAACCATGTAAACAACTAGTGACTGAGGAGCCAAGAACCAGAGTAAACAAGACTCACAATACAGACAGGATCTCCTGTACACACCACCATGGGTGCTATTTAAATTTTATAAAAAGGCAGGGGGGCAGAAAGTAGGCTAAATATGGAACATGTCAAGAGCAGCAAGGCTCACAGGCTATGGCAAACCAAACTACAAGGTTGCATCTAGCAAATCTACTCCCTGTGGCTAGGGAGTCTATTTTACCATTGTACACAGATCTTCCTCATGAGGTTTCTACTTCCAGTGCAGCAGCTGGGGAAAGCCACCATCTTCAGCAGTACATAGAGTGATTATGTTCAATCACTCTCACTGCAAATATCTCTTCCTTGGGAAAGGGTATTTATGGCCTATAACTTTTTTTTTTTGCTCCAACTGACCTTATCATTCATTCTGCTGCTACATTAAATAGCTCTCCACCAGAAATTCCCCACTCCTGCAGATACTTGCATGCTGGTGGTACCTTAGTTATCTCCAAACCTTCTTGGAAATAAGGCACCAAGAGTGAGTACAGAAGCTCAGGCAAGACAGGCTCTATAGATCTCAATGCCATACTGCACTTCTTTAAAACCTTTTCAAATTTTTAACATCTTTTCCAAGAATAAGTACAAGAACTCCACAGCATTAAAAGAACTCACTCTTACAACAACCCCCTTTCAGGTAACACCACCACCTCTCTTCACCTGCATCTATCTCACAGTGCTCACAGGAGGCAATCAGGGCTGCCAAGGTGGAGATGCAGGTTCAGCTGACAGCTCACCACACGTCCTGCTCCAATGGAGTAAGTGCTGTCCTTTACACCACTCCCCAGGCTGTAATCGTGCTCCTCTCTCTGCAAATCCACTTAACAGAAAGCTTCTCTTAACTTGTTACTGAAATCATCTGTAGTTATTTCATTCATGTAAATGTGATCTGTGGTGGAAAAGTCAAGCCAAGATTATGTCACAGCTTGTGTTAATTTCTGCTAATGAGAATCCCAACAGTTGCAATAAACTGATCCATCCATAGACTGAGAAATAAAATACTGGAATTACTTCTATGAAAAAAACCTTCCAAGCATTAGAGAAAGAAATCCTGCAATCCACAAAGTAAAGGCTGTCCTCCAGCAGACCCAAGTTTCATACAAGAACATGGACACATGTCAGTACATCGAAATATTAGTGAAGCAGTGGAAATTGAAGTTTCAAAAGATTCACCTTGTGCACTGCAGAGATGCTTGGAGAGGTATGGAAAACTTTCCTATTTAACTAGGAAGGACCAGTCAGTCTCTACCACGAGGGAGATCCTACCATAAAGCACAAAATAGATGTTGGACATTATGTTCTGGGTTTAACAAGCATGAAATCTCCAGGGATCTATCTAAGGGAAAGAGAGGTAGCAACTTGTGTCTCCAGCCACTAAGTCTTTTATCTGACCTTCACCTATGCAGCTGCTCCCTGGCTTGAGCCAGGACACACAGCTGATGCACATTTCCCAGCACATGGCTGCCTCGGAGTTCCGTGTGATAGTCAGAGCCCTGGATCACAGCAAGCTGCATGATGGCCACCCCAGAAGTACCCATCTATTTCACCTCTTCACCTTCTCCACTGTCTCACCACATAGAAGGACCAGCTGAACTGGGAGCCTACACTGAGAAGCCACAGCAGGTTACAAAACATGACAGCATTCTCTGGTCCAGCCATGAGGTGCAACACTGTGAGGAACCATGATGCTAATGAGAACCTGGAGGAACCAAAGTTCACCCATGATTTGTTGCCTGCCCAAGTGTGACCATAAAATGAAACCCTCACATATCAAGAGACTGACCTCATTGTGCACAGTGTTAGACTAAATGAGGTATGAGGTTCAAGATAATGTAAGGAAAACCTGTTCCACAGAGGTGGGAGATGTAGGCTAAATATAGACAGAGAAAGTGCTGGTTTTTTACTGCATCTCTGTGCAAGGAGTTAACAGTCTCAGTATGCTAGCTAGCACTCATGATCTTCACTAGTGAACTTTTACCCACTTCAGCTGATGGGAGTTGCATTACAAAACAAAATACTCCTAGAAAAGGTGTGGATCTGTAAAAGTCAACCACTTCAATGTTATTAAATATTCATAAGGCAAGATTCAGTGGATGAGACTGTTCACGTACTCCGAACGTGCAATATGGATGGCAACTGGGATTTGGCACACTAAATGCAAGGCTCCAGCAAATTTTTGCACTTTTGCAAATTCCATCCTCAGAAACTGCGTATAAACTTTAAGATGCAGAAAGAGCAATAAAGCTAGTAACTGAATTTGCAGAGCAGTATATCTGATCTAACCCTCATGTCAAAGGCATAGGTTTTCTAAAGTATATTCTCTTCAGTCTGAAGCTCCCCAGTATTACTTTTATGCCTTTAATTTGCTCTATTTTGTTAAATTTAAGCAAAGTCAAGATCTGATTATTTAGAAAAAAAACTCAGAGTGAAGTCTGAAAAATTTTTAAATAATTTTGTCCTGGTTCTTTCCTCACATGTGGGTACAGATCTCAATGACAAGCTTACCTGCATTACCAACGCTTGATTTAGCTGTCAGAAGTCTGCTATTTTTTCCTCCTGCATTCTTCTTGTAGCATAATCATCTAAAAAGCCTTTTAAATATTCACCTATTGATCTGCTCCACTCATTTATTTCATTAACAACATACTTGTAAAAGTTTTTCACTTTTACAAATAAACAGGCATCTGACATTTTTAAGCATCAGTACCGAATTTCCTGGAGTATGCAGCCTAATTCAGGAGTTTTGCTGAGCCCTTTTAGAGTGTTTTTTTTTTGCATTCAAGAACTACAGATTCTTTGTATCAATCCCAAAACTGGGTCACCTAAAAGCACTTATGAAGCATTTAGCAAGCACTATGACGCCGAATTACATCCAACCCATGCTGTTTCATGAGTAATTGAAACAGCTAGGTAGCTTAAACATATAACATTTCATCAGACTGTTGTTGAAAAGACATTAATACTCATTTTTCCCTCAGTGGTCATGTCATTTTTTTCCCCTTTACTTCATCTTCATAAATCCACTAGAGTCTAAATGCAGAAGAGTAGATTTAATCAGATAGCCAGCAATGCACAATTAACTTTTCTCTGTGTCACTTCATGATTTAGTGACATGATGCTGTGAGTGGCAGAAGTGAAAAAGAAAGAATGTGGAAGCAGGGGAAGAGTTACTTTGTTTTAAATAAAGACAAAAAATTTCTCACCTCAGCAATAAATACAGCAGCTGAGGCTCCAGTTTCTCAAACTGTTTTCACAACAATTCTTTCTGTAATACAAATCACTACCAAGGTGTTACCCAGACTTGTTTATGGCGCTTCTAAATGCTGATACAAATGAATATGAGAAATGATTCAATAAGCCCTTCTGTCAAGGTTACACTGCAGAACAGATAATTTCTTCATGCTCCTCAATGAAACATTGGCATGAGACATCAGTCCAAGCTGGGAATCTTCTCCAGTTAACACCAAGACTTCTCCAGCTTATCTTCCTCTTCCAAACACTTCAAATTGGTTTCAAAGATTTTGTTCAAATTTTAAGTGGATTCATAGAGTCTCAGTTAAACAAGTATGCGCAGAGCATACACTTGAAAGATTTAGGAAAGGTGACATTTGCCTCTTGCAAAATTCTGCTTCATACAACATGATGGCAGCTACTGCCATCAACAAAAATCTGGGAGTTGTCATGCACCTTTTCTTGACATTTGAGAGTCACCTGGTGGCTGACAATAAAATGCTGATTTATGATCTGTAGATTTAAATTTATTGGGAGGGCAAAACTCCCCTTAGGCAGACATTGAGGCAGCATAGCATACTTGTAATCTTCTGTAGTCTCTTGAGAAAGCATATTCTAGAAGTTGCAAAGGCAAATCCGTGTAGGCTTGGCACTCTCATATTCAATTTTCATTTAAACTAAGATTATGAAAGATAATAAAATGCCATTTTAAAAGCTTGGTGTTTTCCCTAACAAAATGGATGCCACTTTATTACAGAAAGTACAGTTTTTCTGTGGTTTTAGGAAGAAAATTAAGCACAAATGCCTGCTGAGTCTCCCATCACTTCAGTGCCCTTCTAAGAAAACTGAGTTATTGATAAAACAGATGTGCTGGTTTTGGCTTGTACAGACTTAATTTTCTTCACAGTAGCTAGAATGGGACGGTGTTTTGGATTTATGCCATCTTGATAATTTGGGGGTGTTTCAGTTATTGCTGAGCAGGGCAATGACCAGTGTCATAACCTTTTCTGCTTCTCACATCTGCTTCTCCAGCAAGGGGCCTGGAGGTGCACAAGGGTTGGGAGGGGACACAGCCAGGACAGCTGACCCCCACTGACCACTGGGATATTCCATGCCATGCTCAACCTATAAAGCTGAGGGAAGCAGGAAAGCAGACTGTTTGGACTGACACAAGTCACAGTTATGCATGAGAGAGCCGTGCTGAACACCAGCTTGCCCATAGGAAGGGGTGAAGGAATTTTCCTGTTTTGTTCTGTCTGCATGTGCAGCTTCTGCATCACCCATTAAAATCTCTTTATCTCAACCCACGAATTTCCTCACTTGAACTCTTCCACTTCTCCTCCCATCCCTCCACAAGGGAGTCAGCAAGCAGTTCAGTGGGGCCGAGCTGCCAGCTGGAGTTAAACCACAACAGCAGCACTGACAGCAGGATTTGCACCACTGGAAAATTTTACTGTGCTTCTGAGCAAAGAAATGTCTTCTCATTGTAATAAAAAGCTTTGAGGTGTGAATGTTTAAAAGGATGCTGTGAAACAAGCTGCATAATTGTTAAGTATTTCCAGGAAAAAAAATCCACTTCAAAATATTAAATTCTGTCTCTGGAAACTGAATATACAATCTAAGTGAAATTCTCCATGGTAGTGATTTTGCAATTTCCTAATAAGGATAATTTAAATCTATAGAAATATCCTTTTCTTCTGGAAGAAGAACAGTCTGCTACATGTAAAAGCTATTGACTCAATGCAACCTACCTAAATTACACAAACTCAAATGCCTCTTAAACAGAGATAAAATAATGTTCAACTTAAAACCAACTTAGATGGCAAAGCTCAGTTGAATTCTTCAGAACTGCAGTTTCTTAGGTCAGTGCTGTGGCCAGACTGAGTTCTGCTTTCCATGTCATGTCAGAGCTTGCTGCTACATCCTATAAGCCCATTAACTCCATGTCTTCCACTAATACACCCACCTGACTGCACATCTCATCTAGATAACAAACTGAACTGCCCTGTGATCTAGTAGATCCCTTCACCATTCCCTCTCCTACCTCTCAGAAGCCTCAGTGCACATCAGGAATGAAGGATACCTCTCTTCTCTGCCTGTTACTTCTGTCCCCCAGATCTTCAGCTTCAGGTGAACTCAGGAAGGGGGTGCAGGAGAAGGAGACCTGAGCTGAACACAGGTGTGAGGGCAGATGATGTGGACAGACAAGAGCAGAAGATGAGACAAGGATAACAGCAAGAAAGAACTGAAAGATGCAGTGAGAGCCACTAAAAACAAATTCAACATTGATGAATCTTGTTACCCCTGAGCTGCTCAGCAAACAACTGAGAACCACACTGACCCAAGTAGAACATGATTTATTATCTCCTTTTCTTATGACTGGAAAGTAAACATTACTAGGAGATAGCATGTTACCTACATTACAAACTCACAAAAAAACTTTAAAATGCAGCTGTAGACCAGAAAGAGCAACGTTTCTTCTTTATCAAAAGGTCAGCAAAGGTGATTTGGTTACAGTACCCAAGCAGCAAGAGGTTCAAGTAGACCACATACAGGAGAAAACTTCAAGTAGAAACCACAACTAGATGCTGAAGCTAGTCCCGATGAAAACAGGAAAAACAAGTTTTGACTTTCTAATGCTCTCACTGGTACATTAAGTAACTGAACAGGATTCTCCTCCTCTCTACAACTTCACCTTGAGCTACAAATCTTTTAGGAAATTTTGTCTTAACAAAATCAGAGTTAACACTCCAGAGCAGATGAAATATATTGGTTTGCAACAAACAGAAAAATCAGATAAGGCATCTAACACCACCACCCCACCTTAAAGTCCCTGGTTGAAGGATAGGAATCTGCTAATGCTGTTAGTTACTCTTCGTTCACCATGAACTGTGAATGGCTCTGATTCAACCCTGATGACAACCTGCACAGGATTTAGTGTATTTACTTGTAGAAGAACTACTGCTTTTCTTCCAAACTTACTTTCTCTGTAAATCAGGAATTACAAAGCATTATTCCTTATATTACATGCAAAATATATTTAAAACAGAAAAAATTCAAAAGCCAAACAAGAAAAGAAGACACATTCTGGAATTAGAATAGTCCAGCTTTTTTCCAGATATGTTTCCTGACCTAAATGCGCTTCTAGGCACAATTTCACAAAATCATACTACAGTCAGCAAATAAAACAGAGGAAACTTGTGCTTAAGTTCTTAGTGCTTGAACTGAATACTTGAATTTTCAACCCCGATGTTCTGTTAATATAGCTGGTTTACAAAATTTGCGGAGTGGCATTATATCCTCTGGGGAAGAAGAAAGGTGAAGCACAAAGATACAATTCTCTAAACTAACTAGGAGTCTGAAATCAATAACAAATCCATTACATGACAAAGATGATTAAATTATGCTCTGCAAATTAGGAGTAGCATTCCTTTTCCAAATACAATCTGGTGATAGTGGCATGATATGACAACAGTGATGGATGTCAAATGCTCTTTGTTAAAAAACACACATTTCACAGCTTAAGCTACACACAGGATGAATAATTTAATCTTAAACCTGATGGTGATCTGTCCTTATGTGAGGAAGAGGAAAAAAAAAAGCGTCTCCATTCTTTACCCTTCTGCTCTCTGTTAGGACCTAGTCAAGTTTAACATGATCTCCCTTGCCTCCAGGTTCTCCTGCAGAAGATGTGGGAAGACAGCTGGTCATCCTTGCTCCATTTCTCTGAAATTTTCTTTCCCTTGACTGAGGACTAAAAACTAACCATCATTCAGAGCACAAGACTCACCACAGACTAAGACAAAAATGCAATTATGTCTTTGTTTTCTTTTCATCTCATAGTAATTAATAAAATTGTTTTCTTTTTTGATCACTGCTGACCACACTGTGCAAAGACACTGAATACTTATCACTTTCATCATATAAAACTGAGTCTGGCAAAACAGAGAAGAATCCACTTGAGCAAGTATGTTAAAAAGAGTCCTTGATTAATACAGTTTTGCTGTCAATAGATACAATCTTGGTGAGATAATTATGTCTAAATTACACTTAAAAGGTAGCTTAAATGCTACT
This sequence comes from Buphagus erythrorhynchus, assembly GCA_013400855.1. Lineage (NCBI taxonomy): Eukaryota > Metazoa > Chordata > Aves > Passeriformes > Sturnidae > Buphagus > Buphagus erythrorhynchus. The sequence continues at coordinate 64,917 of VZTT01041159.1, read as the reverse complement.
GGACAAGAGTTCTTGGCAGACTGAATAGAGAGCAATGCAAAAACATATTTGAAGGTAGCTGGTGCTACTAAATATCAAACATAAAAGTGGAAAGCTGTGAGGTAAATGCTTTGAGGCAATGTAATGAGCAGTCTGCTCCTTGCTGGGCTTTGAGGATAAAGCACTGCTAAATGCTGCCTAGGCAAGGACTGCCTCCTTGATGAACAGAGGTAAATTTCTGCCCAAACTAGTAACACCAGATGCTGAACACAGGATGAAAAGAAAGCTCCATCCATATTTTGAAAATTTACTTTGAAAAAAGTTAGTGCTGACTCCTTGCCACATGCCTTCAAATTTCTACAGAGTGAAGTCTGAATGTGTTTATTTTTTTCCACGGTACAACTCTCAGTTTTCCTAAACTTAAAAAAGAAAAAATGAAGTCTTGCTCACAAATGTATTTCATCTTTTTCCACACGTGAATGGTTTTGGAAAGAAAAGTCCAAAGAGACTAAAGTACAGCACAGAGCTCAGTGAAGCAGCTGCAACGCTATTACTCACTGTCCTGCCTGTGGTGAAAACAATGCCACAGCTATGCCTCAGTGGGCAACAAAGGAGTTCATTCTTCAGGGGTTATTCAATTCTTTGTCCCTTGGCTGAGTCTGCAAACTCAGAAATCAGGAGACGAGTTAATGTTCACCAGGACAGCTGAGACGTAACATCGATAGGTGTCCTTGTTTAAGAATGGACCAAGTGCTACTTAGATTTGTCTCTCAATCCACTGCATGGTCACTGAAAGATAGAAAGCAGAAGAGTGGAATAGGAGCTGAGAAAGGAGTGCTTCTCCAAGTGCCAGTAATTTCTGACTCACACATCACTCCACAGAGATCTAAGGATCTTTCTTCCCTAGTCATCCTGTCGTCATAAACAGATCTTTCTTCATTAAAAATATGCCAGGTTCAGACGTTTTGCTGCTCCAATTCAAAACCCTTACCCAAGTAACATTCTGAGCTCCTAATCTCTTCTCGCCTCACTAGTTTTCCTTTTATTGTCCACCCTTCACTGCATTTCTCAGAAACTGCAGACTTCCTGTTTAATATCTCACTCACAATGACAATTGAAGAAATAATTTATTTCTATTCCCTATTTATAAGCTGCCCAGAAGCAAGGTCAAAGCAACTTCCCAGACATCTGCTCACACTGAATGCAGTAAAAACACAGCAGCTACACTGCCTGAGAAACCACAGAACTGGTCTTCTAAAGTTCCCTTGCTCCAGTCACTCTATGCAAAAGGAAAGAAGAGGTCTCAAAATAGATTTCCTTACTTACACAGCAATACCAACGTATATGGACTTTATATGATTTACTGCAAAATACACCCTGAAGTTTAGAAGGGAGACAGAAAAAAGCCAAGACAGCAAACACGAGATACAGAGCTCTCTGACATCCCCTTCTCGCTTTGAGAAGCGGAGAGAAGCTGCCACTTCCTCATGGAGTGCCAAGACCTAGCAAACCACTTAAACCTGTGGCTCAGAAATCATCATTGAGGCATCCAGGGGGTGAATGAAAATTAGTTTTTGTCCCACCTAAAAGCCACAACTGATGACCAAGCTCAATTCTTCCATAAGCTGTGAAGAGGCAAGACGGAAATTACTTTTACATGAGAGGATTAAGATGCGTCGATGTAGGGTCCACCCTGTGCTCACCACAGATACAAGAGCCATGCTGGAGCAGTTTTCTCATCTCCCTACACCCTACAGGCAACCCTGCATAATCCCTCTGTGTCAGCTATGCTTTCTTTCAGTGACCAAAACACAACCCAGTACACAGTTCTTTTTTGTCCTCTTCTCAAGCTTTTGGGAGATCAGTGGAGGAGAGGTCAGATTGCTCAAGTAGCTATATCTAAGAAGACATCTCCTGTCAACTTCACCCTTCTAGACAGTTCAAGGAGAGGAAAACTGGTACTCTAAGCTGCACAGAAAACTGACATTTACCTGTGATGACCAAAGGTGCTTGGGCTTCTAGTACCAGAGCAAATGCCTTAACTATATACCAGATGACACAGCATCTGGTATGACCAGACTTTTTTTGGGTTCTAGATACCAAATTATCTTATTTTTCCTCAGTCAGACACACANTTCCTCAGTCAGACACACAGGGTTATTGCTTCTCCCATGTGTCCCCCACTTTCAGTAAGCAAAGACTGAGGAAGAGCAAATATACTATGTTGAAGATGACAATATAAAAAGGCTAAGCTCACTACTAACCACCAGTTAAGAAAAACTGAGATATGAGTGCCTAGACTTGTCATTTCTCTTTGCTGCCTACTTAGTAGGTACACTCTAATTTATCAGCAGTCTGTTTAGACTGTCTTGTGCACACCAGTCTTCATCTACTAAGTAGCCATCCGAGCCACATTCTGCCAATTTTCCCAATTTGCTTATGTCGCCCACTCCTCTTGCACAGGCAGCTGCTAAATCCCCAGCGCCAACTCACAGTCCCCCAGAG
>VZTT01041159.1:45717-59744 GCA_013400855.1 Buphagus erythrorhynchus | reverse complement strand
AAAAAAAAAAAAAAAAAAAAAAACACCACCAAACAGGAGTCCATGACTTTGAACTTTATGCCCTTCTCTATCACTCTGTATAAGCTTTTTCACTTCTGTGTCACAAGACCCCAGAGTCCATGATGTCTTATGCTTTGCTGGTCATGCATTCCCCCACTTCTCCTATTGGCCCAACGAAAACTGGAGAACCTGCACTGTGAAAAACAACGTCACCAGAGCATCTCCAGGATCTCAACTCTCCAAAATTACTTCTTTACATTAGTATCCTGTGTACCTGAGGCCTTCTGTGAATACGAAGTTACAGTATGAGTTTCCTAACCATCTGGACTTCCAGCTTCTCCTGGTATCAAACTGGCTTCTCCACACTGTTTAAAATGCAATGTCAGCATGAAAAAATATTACACGGGAAGAGCTGTACTCTATTATGATGGAAAGTTTTGCTTTCAATTGCACTACCACAGTGAAAACATGCAATTAGTAACACATCCTGCAGATATTTTTAAGATGTGTGGTAGTGAAAAGAAAATTCAATTTGAGAGAGTAGCCCACAGCAATGAAGACTGCAGGAAGAGCATTGTACCTCCACCTCAGCAACCTATAAGGTCACTGGACAGGCTTTTGCCATTAAGAAGTGTGGTGGAAAAAACTGTTCCTACTGCTCCAGCAGACACACTATTCCACAGTGAGAGTTGGTTTTACCAGCTCTGCTCTGCAAGCATGCTGATTATCCCACATGAAGGACAGTTACCACAGGGATATACCAGAAACTCCCATCAACAGAGACAAGTCTTAACCCTGCTTCAGCCTCAAAACAGGAATGGAAACCCAGGAACCTAACTTGCCTGAGGAGCAGAAGGAGTTTATTCCTTATATAAAAAAGGTTTTCTGTAACCCCATGTCAAGTCCTTATCTGTACTCAGGAATCACACGAAAAACAACGTTGAAAGCTCTCAAAATGTAATTCTCATTCCACACCTGAGACACTAAACCTCCTAGATTTTCCAGAGACACCAGCATCACACCAAGCACTGCCCAGGAGACACGGCTCCTTCCAAGCAGAACATCCACAAAGCAAAAGCCATTTCCACTCACACATAAGCTGCCACTGATCCTGGTGTACAGACATCATTGGAAATATTTTTGCAGGATTTTGTAAGGACAATGCTTTATGTAGCATTTCCTACTTGTAATCTTTTACATTATACAAGGGGTCCTCAAACCAGCCTTTTTTCCACTGTTATAACAGTGCTGTCATGAGCTGCTTAATGATCAAACAAGCACTAAAGACTACAAGCAAACAGACCACAGCATGAACAAGCAATGCCCACTTCAGAACACAGAAGCAAGGCACTTACTTATCCCTGATGAATTATGAATTGCTTTACACTTACAGAATGTTTCCTGAAAATTTTTAACATTAAAATACAATAAATCAGTTTTATTCTCCCCATTATATAGACAGTTGGAGACTGAAGTAAAACATTTCAGGTCAATCAGTTCCTGTGGCAATTGACACCACTAAAATTTAGGACCACCATGTCCAGCCCATGGTAACTGACATTCACTGCTGCTCCTCATGTTGCTCGTGAGATGGGCAGAGGGGCTGCTTTTACCTGGCACAAGCACCATAATGCCACACTGTAATCCTGAATGCCAAAGCAGCCAAACCTGCAGAGGCAAGAGGCAGCAAGTCAGCAGGGCCCATGCTTGTTTCAATTCTTGCTTTGCTCTAGGAAACACCAAACACTCAACCAGAAGGATGGTGGGATCCTGTGGAACCACTCATCTCGCTTTTTTCCTAGTCCCTCAGTTCCACAAGCCTTACAGCTATTTCACCAGAGGCAGATTTGACCTGTCACTCACAGGGTTCAAGAAACCAGGGAAGTAGTAATTTATAATGTACTAATCTCCAAGTGTTTTATCTGCCTATCTTTGGACGTCCAAATAACACATTGCTCTGCCTTTTTTATTTCCATGTTCTTTCTGCTGCCACAGGGATGGTCTTAGGCTGCATCCCAGCAATAGTTGTGTGTTACAGCTCACTACTTCAGACCGCCCCAGGACACCACTGTGAGAGGCTCCTTTAATTTATGTGTCAATGGAGGTCCTTGTGAATGTCCCATATGTCAGATTGACACCACACTCAAATTAGCAGACTGGCCAGCAAAACTTAACACAAGAAAATACCAAAAAGAGAGGAAAAAATTTCGAGTTAGGCTATATTTGTTTGTGATTTGGCATTTTTTTGAACAGACATTTAATACACCTCATCAACCAACCACGCACAGAGGATGTTCTGCTCCATATAGTGGCTGCAGACACATTTAGGAAAGGACTTTGATATGCTCATTCAAATCATCCAATTTTCTTCAAATCAAACATGGCCTCTGCCATTTTAAATCAGACTTTTCCCAAATAAGGCCAAAAAAACTCCAAATAGATGTATCTAGACCAGCAAGTTGTATTATTTCAGTTAGTACAAGGTACCTATACCTAGTACCAGGCAGTGACTTAAGATATGTTGGTTTTATTCTCCACTCAGCTGAAAACTCAATGTCAAGTTATTTAATCTACCAGATTTCCTGTTTCTCTATATAAAAAGTGGGGCTCCTACAATTCTATTTCTAAAATAACAAGATAAAAATCCATCAATAACTACACATCTCTTATAACAGCCTGTATTGCTGCTGCATCTAAGTACCTGCATAGACACCCAGACAGACAAGGACTTGTGCAACATCTTCATGGGAAAGCAACAATTGCACATCTTTTAATGCATCAGAAGGGACTGTTTCAGGGCTGTGAAATTCCACCCAGAAACAAGACATTGGCTATGCTGAACAACAAGTGCGACAAGGAAAAGATCTTCCTAACCAATAGCAATATTAACTCAAATTTCAGATGATCTCACTAGTCCAGGACAATACTGAGGGACAGAAAACAGCCGGGAAGTCTCCTCGTTTTCAGAAAATTGATCATGTGTAGAGCTGCAGTAGGGTTTCACTACAGCAACTACCAAATACAGGTTTTTCTCACTTGCAACACTCGATGTCATCCCGCACAAAATGGAGCCCCTTAGATTTTGTTAATGCCTTGCTCATACAACAGCAGGTGGGGGCACCACACCTTGCAGTCTTGGGACACATCACCTGACAAATGCTGAGAATAACTGGTAAGCCTCTGCTCCAGTGACTTGTGGCCACTGATCCCCTGAGACCGTCTGACCACTTGCTGGACCAGCCAGTCCAGCAGACAGGTCAAAGGACCAAGGCAAAGAAACCCCACATTCTCCTTCCCCAGCGTCAGTAACCAGGACCTTCCTGCTCACACAACAGGTCTTTATTAAAGCCACGAGTGGGCAGTTTTCTGTAATGGGTGCCATTTCAAAGAGGATATGCTAACCAGAAACAAGACACTCTTGTTTCAGAGAAAGAATTTCTGCACATTTAATTAATCAGAAATGACTACTGTGCTTACATACTACTTTAATCTGCATTCACTTCAAGCATAAACAAGACCCAGCTTTCCAAATTAGCACAGGCAAGCATGGCAACCATCTCTGGACATCAGCTTCTTGAAAATACTTGCCCAGCTCACCACAAGGATATTATGAGTCAAACTAGTCTGTAATATGCACCCAGATCTTTTGATAAAAGCTGCTTCAGAAGTTATATTAAAAATATTAACCAGCAACTTTAATAATCATCCAGACAAACTCAAATCTTCCTAAAGGATCTTCCTTTCCACTGTGAATTTTAACTATGTATATTTCTTGCTTATTCTTTTACTTAGTAATTTTCAAAAGCAAAGAAATTAGAAACTACCATGATGTTCTTAGTTTTTTACATATACAGCACCACACACAGCATGTACCACAGCACACTTAAATGCATTATCATCAAAATCTCTGACACTCATCCATAAAAAATGACCAAGAACTTAAGTTCCACAACAGCAAGGTGTACCAACAACATGAATTACAGCGATCAGGGCTACAGGTTTTTTTTTTGTATGTATTTCAAATTACCTTGATTTATATACACACTTATCTAAATTTTATTTAAAAAAAAAGAAAAAAGAAGTCAAGGAAAATAACGTCTTGTTTGTGTAAGACCTCTATTTTCTTCCCAGCACAATTTCTATTCTTATCAGTTGTCAAGTGGATTAACAGTTACTATATACTCACTTTTCTTACCACTGCTGTCTGAGGGCCATGCCTATTGTAAATAACCACCACCCAGAGCCCTTGTATTTTATCTTCAATCATGCATATTACCATTTTTATGAAATATTATTTGCTTAAACACTGAAGTATTTCAAGTTTGTTCCCTTCTGTGAAAATGCAAATTAAGTGAACGCTTGGTGGAGGAAATGGACCTTTAATAAACATCTGACTTGCTGCTGGATGGTGTTTCAGATTATATTTAAAACACATCATGTTTTGTTGACACCTCCCTGCACACTTGCTGGTATAAAGCCCAGCAAGAATGTGACTATGGCAACGGCAGTAGGATATTTATATGTCCATGCATATGCGTGCATGCGTGTGCTCACATAAATACACACACACACAACCCTGAACTGACTTAATTGACCAGCAACAAGATTTTCTCAGCTCTCATTTTCACAGGAACAGGTAACCATGTCTAAACAAATGGGCTGAGGAGGCAGCATTAACTTTTATATGATGAAAATCTTCCAAGAGAAAAGCCTGTAAACCTACCAACATTTACAGAGTGTACACAAACACATGCCCACTTCAGAATGCTTTAGCTATAAGCAAAAAGAAACCAAAACATCTGCAGGCACGAATTCAGTGACACCATCAAAACAAAAGGCATTTCATTTTCAGGAATTTTTTTCAGCAGGGCTTTTTACCCACAGAACTAGATCCTCACTGGAGCATGCATGCTATTTTACAAGAGATCCAGACCCTCATCTTCTTCACCAACAGTCCCATTCCACCTCCTCTTTGAATACAGAACATGCAAAAGTTTCTTTAGTCTGCAAATTAAATAGCTACATACTGAGCTCAAATTGTTATTTCTGGTATTAATTTCTGTCTCCTGACAGATCCTGATAGGTGATGCAGGAAATTCGAGGTAACAAAGGCTTCTGTTTGCAGCAATAAAGGACTCTCAGCTACGGGGGAATAAAGGGATCAGAATAAAAGGCGAATATATAGAGCCTACGCACACTACAGAACATCTGAGTTGAGTCCAGCAAGCAAAAAGTCTAGCAGATTCAAAGCAGCATTAAGAAGTGTTAATCCTTTTACCTCTGAGCTATTCATGAGCAATATGCAAAGCTGTTCTTATGGCGTCGCGTTTGCAATGCTCCAGTTATGCTTGCATCAGCATTTCCATTGTGAACCCTGCTTTCAGAGATCTTTTACTTTGCCAAGTTTTAGTCTGGAACAATTTTACAACAAGCCTGTGAGATTCTAGTCCAGGATTAGGATTTAAGTCTGGTGAAGAAACATTTGGACAAAATCTGCTTGGCTGTTTTATTTATTAGAGTGCAAAGTTAATCCTTCCAAGTTATTAGACCGGAAAAAACTATAAATTTTTTTCCAGTTTAGAAAAAGAAAAGAGAAGATTTACTCTCCCCAAGAATTCCTTGTCCCCAAATCTCTACAATCACAGAACAGATGAAGGTTACAGACCACTAAACTAAGGTACAATTGAAACATGCCTTTCTTTGTCAGGTGTTTTCTTTCCTTCACTGATGCAACATGGTGGCCAGGAATATGAGGAAGGGAGAAGCATCTCACTGTGTGCTGCAGATGGAAGAGGGACACAAGCCACAAGCTGCACATTAGCAAGTGTAAGAAAAACATACATTTCAGACTCCAGAAATCACGCCACTTCCCTAAACAATATAAATCACAAAGTGTAAATATCACTACACACCTTGCCATGTAGACAATATTCATTCACAGTGTTAGTGGGCACATGGATATAGGCAACTTGCTACACTACAAAAATTCACACAGAAGTCAACATAGCACACATTTTAAGAGAGATGAGCCATCTAGAGCAGTGTCCTTTCCATTTTCCTAAAGCTCAGTTCTCAAGCCCTGGGACTTGCTGGCGTGGCTCAGAGTCACGCATCTTTCAAGCGCCACATTCTGTAACAGCCGTGTCAGCCACAGCCACGTGTGTGTAACCCCCAGTCGCACACAACACCACATTTTTGCAGGCTCTCAGCAGTGTGCAGGGCCAGGGCCACACTGTCCCCCATGCTGTGCTTCAGCCAAGCTCCAGCATCTGCTCCACCAGCACAACCACCCAGTCCAGCCAGATGAAGCTCCCGCAAAACTTGACATGAACTGATGACTGCAGGAAAGCCCTTCTCAATGCACCTAACAACAGCTATAGTCCAGGGGAAAGCCCTGGTTAATTAAAACGAAGGCAACATTCCCAAACACTGTCCTTCTACGAACTTTTCCAGACAGCACCCACCCCACAAACCCCCAGTACACATAATGGAATCAGCACCTGGAGCTTCTCACTGAAAAGCCTACACGGTACAGTCCTGCATACACATTAGACGCATCCTCATTCAAACAGAGAGCTAAATGTTTGCAGGCAATGTAGCTTGCTTCCATACCAAAATCTCCCTTACAAACCAGGCTTCAAGCAAGACTCTCTGACATGCCTAAACCACCTCTCCCACCTGGGCTGTACAAATACACAAGCTGCCTATTGTAAACTGGATAAATCCTTTGAAGACAGAAATGCTTACCATGACTGCTGAAAGGCACAGATGATCTAAAAGCAAAGGATGGAGAACACATTTATGAATGATAAGACATAAAATACAATCCTAATTTCAGGTATCTCACCTGGTATGTTCTTCAACCCTTTGACCAGACTTTGTATACCAAACACCTACTAAAAATTACCACTAGGTATTTAATATCATTCACTTTAACAATATATACATGTTTGGGTTTTTGAAAGAGTAACAGAATTAATTTCCTTCCCACAATTTACAGAAGCAGTTTGTATATTTGTCTGCTTTTGGGTTTTCCAGCTATTTTCTAGAGAAATGTGGTTTCTTATTGATCACTTGATACCAGTGAACATTAATTTGCTGCTAAAACTATGCTCCAGACTTCAAAAAAGTAGTTATATAGTAAAGTATCCACATAAATTGCATTGCCTGTTGGAGTGTGTGTACATGTACGTGTATGCACACGTAGTTTTCAATTTTAGTTCTGTATCTGACATCAAGCATTATTTCCCTTTCTTACTTATCAAACATTTTTCTTTTGACTTTTTCCAGTTGAATTTGGATGGAAACTGAGCTCAAAAAGTACGCAAGTGATACTTAAAAGATTTAAGTGTTTCAAAGGGTTCATATGAAATGGACAAGGTTTATCTGTACACATTTGTCCGTTGCTCAAACCTGATGGATTTAGCATCGATCTATCTACCAAACATCAAAACAGTCTCATCATCTTTCACAAATATGCTATTCATATACAATAAAAAAATGAACTTTCCATCTTGTACAAGAAAAATAAATCTTTCATTGCTTAACTGTGTATGAATGAGGCCAGATGGAATTCACTATGTAAACCAGGGCAATACTGTTTTGTCTGCAGATGTGGAGTAAGCTACAGCTGATTTAACATTTCTATTAACTCCAAATCCAGATGCTATACAAATACCTTCCAAAGTTCAGCAACTCTATTTTTTTTTAAGTATTGGAAGCAAAAATACAGTGCTTGGAAAAAATAATTTATGTTTACAGGCCTTAATGCAAGGCACAATTTTCCATACAAAATTAGTCTGAGGTCGATTGCATTTAACTGTAAATTTCCTTTTTTCTCTCTTATTGAACAAAAATTGGTACTTCTGATTTCTTCTTAAAAGAGGGAAGCTCAGGTTCCAAGCTTCCCCTGGGCACAGCAGGTCAGTGCCACTGCAGTTTATGCATCCTCAAGTAGCAGAAACAATACAGCCTTCTCCTATTAATCACAACCCTTTCTTTTGTCACTTCTATATTTTCATGACTGCATAGTGTTTTTTCTTGAAAGGAAAACCAACCACCAAAAGATGTTAACTATGAACAGCAGAATGCTCCCAGTCATTTTTAGTGTATAAGGTCAGTCAGAAAATGGCTGGGGGCTGTGTGTTGGCCCAAAGAAACCAGAAGTTTTTAACTCTAGGCTACCAAGCTCAGCACTTCACACACACATACACAAAAATCCCCCAAAGCAAGAAAATTCTGAACTTGTACGTTCACTGTCATGCAGAAGTGGGTACTGCCGTATGAAGTACTCCTCAGAATGGGTAGGGACAAAGGGAGACAATCTCCTCCAAAAATATAGCTCCAAAGCAGCATGACTGTAACTACCAAGCCCATGATGTGGTTTGAAGAATGGCTGAAGGACTAAAATAGTTAGCTATGCTACACGCCGACAAATACGTTCAGTACACTGCCACAGGGATTAGAATTTTGTCTGGCTGTATTAAGTATCTTATTTAATATAAAGATGGGAATAAACCTTGCAATTACATTTTCTGGGAGAGTCTACAAAATAGACAACTACCATCAGAGACTATGAGACTATATATTAAGGCAGGGGAAAAAAATATCAGTTTCAACCATAAAAACACAAGCAGAAAAAAATTAAGCCAGCACATGTATCCAATAAAAGGTAGTAACCCAGAAAGCAGCAGAACTGAGAGAGCTGATACAAATGAGAATTGCAATGAAATATATTATGACTATGTAAGGCCACAGCATTTAGCTATCAAAAGAAATCTGAGCTACAAAAGAAAGTGAAGCATTCTACTCAACTACAAAGGAGTAAAAACTGTAGACACAGAAGAAGGTTGGTTTAAGGAAAGAGTGCAAGAGAAAAAGCAAGACATGAACAGTAGGGAGAAAAGAGCCAGAGTACCAATGTTTGTAACAGGTTTCTGGCCTGGGTGATGGGAGATGACAAAACATTCCTGGCCCAAACAGCAGAACACCCACAGCACAGCCACTCACCCAGAAGGGCTTCCATTGGATTGGATTCTTGTTGCTTAATGCATGTACACACAAATTAGGCAGCAACAGCCCACAAAGCACAGCAAACAGACCTATGAGAGAGCTCCTACAAAGGGAAACTGTCTTGAACCAGCTCCCTGCCAACAGCAGCAAGTTATGATGATGCAAGAAAATACAAGTTTTAGTGGTAAGTAATTATACAGATTTGGCACAGAGGTGAACTGGGAACTACCATTTAAGGTGTCCATCACACCTAGAGTTTAGAGTCCTAGAGTTTCACTTGAGGAACAAAAGCCATGCAGCATTAAAAGCAGAATAAGGTCTGGTTGAAAAAAGGATTAAGTGTGAAGGTGGAAGAAAGAATTCAGAAACTGCATTCTAAAATCTAATACAACCTAATACATTCTAATACAACCTCGTGATATCTACAAAATAACCTGGAAGTATATGAAGTCCACTCCTTCTCAAAGGCAAGGATACAAGAACCAAGATGTGATCAATGGGGGTTCCATCCCACAGGTAGGGAGACTACCAGATTTGTGTCTCAGTAAGAGAGGGGAAGGACACCCTAACAAGAATTAGAAAGCCAGTTACCGCCTGCAGGGAAAGACAAGAACAGCATAAAAGCAGGGAAAGATAAGAACAGCATAAAAGCCAAACGAGCTATTGCTTTGTGGCCATTACAAGGATAGTCTGGGCCATTAATAAATGATGAAGGAGGAGGTATTAAAACCCAAGTAGCTGGCTACACTCACCACCTTTTAAAATCTAAAAGGGAAAATAAAGGAAAGGCTAAACAATTAGAATGTAATTATGAACTTATAAAACATTTTTATATATACCCACACACAAATACTTAGCTGTGACAAATATGAACAGTACCACAAAAACTCAAAATTTTAGACACCTTCAGTGAGAAACATACAAAAAACCCAGAGAAATCGAAATTATGACAGACAGCTCTTCTCAGCAAGCACTCCTGGCAATACCCACTACTGCAGTTCCGTGCTTTTATCTGTATTACCTCACTAAAGTACCAATTGATAGCCATTACAAATGGGCATTAATAATTACAAATAAATGCCTTAGGAAATGTAGACATATATATCAGAGCCACTCCTTGGAATAAATGAGACTATGGAGTTGAGTCACTGAAGACAAATTAGCAAAGAAGCTTAGTAGATATTTCACTAATTCTTCTATGGAATATCTATAGATGAAAAACATATTTAGACCTCAACTTCACAGAAGAAAAACACAAAGAAATTATCATATAAGGAAGCAAATTCTACTTCTCCAAAAATAATAGTTTTATTAAGATAGGAGAAACCAAGCCCCTGAGACTCCTCAAAGATGATTATCTTCTCTCAACCAAAATGAGAAATGGGGCTTACAGTATACGTGCAAAACCTGATGCAGCCCATCACTTTTATAGAGAATTGTAGTTCACAGCAAGCACAGAGCAGAAAAAATATGCTTGGATGTCAGGAAATCACTTGACTGTATCATATTATACAGTTTCAAAATTATTTAAGAAACCAGTTTCGTTGTGGACAGAACATTGTACAAAAAAACAAACTTCAAAAGAAAATGAAAATCATATACCGAAACTTTGAGAGCATCTCTCAAGGATGCAAGGAATTTTCTTAGATATTCTCTTAAAAATCTTAGTTAATCATGCAGAACAGGAGTAAAACGTGTGTTCTTGAAATCTGTGGATGATACTAAATTTAGGAGCAGCAAGCCCCAGCGAGGACAGAGAAAGTTGAGAAGTAGGCAATTAAAAATAAGGTTCTCCTTGGGAAAGTGCAGCAGAGACATCCAACAGGAAAATAATCTGAAAGAAATATTCAGTGGGAGTGACAAACTGAGGAGCCAAGAAATTCTTACAAGGTTTGCAGTGTGATCTGGTAGCAAGAAAGATTAATGAAACCTTGGCTGCACATGCAAAAAAAAAAAAGCCACATCAAGCAAGAGGGACGCAATAGCTAAATATGCCCACTTCGGGTAGCAAGCAATATAATCAGAAAAGTCTGCAGTAATAAGATGAATGCAAATACCACTGGGATAAGACAAGCCTTATTTAGACTAGTATGTGGTAGTACAAGGACATGTTTAAAAAGGAAAACAGGGGTTAGTGTCTGAAAGCTTTCTTCTAACAGCCTTTCTAAAGCCCCAATATTACAAGCAGACTCACAAGAGAGACTTAAATGACCACTTAGAATAGTTCACTCCCACAAACGAGATTAGTAGCAGAAAGCTGAAGATGTGCTTAAGGGTCTCCCACAGAAAATACCATGAGCTTGTTCTGCAAAAACCTCTGCACGGACCTGGCGAGGTTAGAATATACAGATAATGCAAAGCAACTCAATACTGGGCCAGACAGTGAGTCCAGGCAGCTCTCAAGCTGGCTGAAGGTCGTTAATTTCTCAGCATATGATTAGGTAAATATTTGTTTTCTTCTAAGCACAACTTTCGTAGCATAACAATTATCAAGGAAGAGGAAGGTAAACCTACTTTTGTTTGCAGGAGACATAAGCAGCAAACATATAGACAGTATTAAAATTTGACATATTTTTCTTTTTTTCTTTTTATGTAGACTGCCTTATCTTAACACAGCATGTATTTCTAACTTTCTTTAAAAAAAAGCAAAGCAACAGGAGTGCAGTGGCACGGCACATCCCTCACCACTGGGACAGAGGCTGAAAAAACACCAGGCACAAAACTCTGTCCTCCTACAATATCAAGGATCAGCCCTCTCCATGCAAAAACCCACGTGTTTTCCTTGAGCACTGATGTGTATCAATAAACATGAATGCCAAACAACTGGCCAAAACAGAAGAATACCACCCTAGCATTTAGTACAGGCATGTCACAAGACTCTGACTACCTAGTTATAAACTTCATAGGGTAAGAGCTCTGGTTTGCTTTCACTGCTGCAGCACACAAACTTCAGTCAAGTGTTTTAAAGGAAAAATGCTATGTAACTAAGAGCTGAGTTGCAGCATCTGCTTTGTTTTCCCATTCCTTTCCACCGTGCTTGACTAGCTCAGCCATGTACATCCAGCACGGATCACTTCAGGAGCATGCATTATTCAGAGAACACTGCAAGTGCATTTAACACTAAGATTTTAGAACTCACTAACTACAACTTTTAAACAACTTTGCCAAGTGATATTTATTGAACACTCCTATTGCAACACAATAGAGGTTGTGCCATCGGTTTGGCACAGACAGTGCTAGAGTCCTGTGATCTTATAGCTGGTGCTTTTCTCAAATACAAGATGTTTTTCAGGTTACTTCTGCACAGAGAGACAAGGAACGAACATAAGGATGGCAACGTTGCCAGAAATATTCCAATTTCCACTGAGAATTTTTTGGACGCCAATTCTAAATATATTATTTTGAACTGTGGATTAGACAAAATATTTTAAAGAAATACATATTCTCCCCAGCAATGTACCCATTTAAAGACCAATTTGCTGCTCTGCAATCACAAAAATGACAATTTTTTTTCATCGAACTTTTCAATAGCTGCAGGTAAGTTAAATCTGTACAACTCCATTCTGTCATTTGAAGACAAAGGACACTAATTATCTGACACACGGGTTTTCAAGATGGTCATAAAAATGCATCAACCACAGGGATTTCAAGTCCGGTGTTTTCTCCTGTCCTTTCCATTTAATCACCACTTGCTCCAACAGCTTCTCTCAGGGTAACTGCAACCTCAGTTCTGCCTGGCACACTGAGTTTTTGCCATCACATTTTCCAAGGTTAAACTTCAAGGTTTAGAAACAGTTTTTTCCTCTGAGATGACCTTCAGCAACCGGCCCAGTTCTGAGAAATGAATGAAGTGTTCCCAAAACAAAGCAAATTTTAGTAGCAACCTGTAGCTAAAAAGAACATATAGGTACGTGACCTGCTTTAGGGACAGAGACAGCTAAAAATACTCCTGTCTGGGCAAGACTCTTGGGCAGACCTTTGGGATCATGGTAATTGGGTAATTCCTTCTGGATTAACAAGATTTCTGCTTACCATTTAACATATTTTGGTTCAATGGTATGAAACCATCAAATAAGATAACACAGGATATAGGATTGCTCTTAAGAGATCTGACCTGTGTCCACAGAA
This sequence comes from Buphagus erythrorhynchus, assembly GCA_013400855.1. Lineage (NCBI taxonomy): Eukaryota > Metazoa > Chordata > Aves > Passeriformes > Sturnidae > Buphagus > Buphagus erythrorhynchus. The sequence continues at coordinate 46,604 of VZTT01041159.1, read as the reverse complement.
GTCAGTGGTAATCTCTGCACCAACTCAGCAGAAACCATACCAGACACCAATACTAATCTAAATATTAAAATCCATTACAGTTATGCCTACAGATAAAAAGCCAATCAAACAGGCGACACAATCTGTCAGTCTCCCATGGAAAGGTTACATCCTCCAACTCCTCCTTATACTTACACAGCAGTCTACAAAGTGCACTTTGCTGATCTCACAGAGGTGCACAAGATGTCCAGCCTCAGAGGATGCTACAAGCAAGGCAGATCAACCTTGAAGCCCACCAGCCACCACCAACCTGCTACTGAGGCACTATAGGACTTGGGGGAAGATGCAGGAACCTTCAACAGAGGCTCAGTTCAGTTTAAGCTTCATCCTAGTGTTTTAACAGGGATTGCTCGAACAAAAGAAAGTCAAGTATAGCCTTTAAATGTTACTGCAAATCCCAGCACCAGTATAAATACCTAACCTTCTGAACTACAAAAACCGACTTCCCATACAAGTGCCTGCTACAGTCTTCCTGAACACATCACAAGAAGGATTTTCATCTCACCCATCCTGAATTGACCAATCTCAAAGTGTTTCAGATTTCCTTTTTATCTATCTGACAACTGAAGAAGTCTGCTGACCTAGATTCCCTAAATAATTTATTACATTCTAGACTTTTTATGCCCCTTCTGATTTGTCTTTTTTTGATCCAAGAGTTCAGTTTCTCTTTATGTGAAATGTTCCCAGACACAGATCATCACCATCCACCTTTCCAGCAACTCTTTTAATTCCTTTTACGAAGTTCCTACATAAAATTCAAATAGTGCTTTATTATTTACTTATAGAATTTTACTGGAGTTTGAGATCTGAAGAACTTCTGTTTCAACTGAAGCATTTTGGCAAATTTG